>PVIR01003366.1:0-89613 GCA_004026965.1 Petromus typicus | reverse complement strand
TAGTACCATTTGGCTCTTGACATTCTTCTGTTACTGCAAAACTTCACTTCTTTCTCCTATGTGTGTGTATGTATGTGTAATAGGTGTGGGATAAATTAGGAATTACTAGTTATTCATTTGTTTTATAAAGGCACTTTGCTTAATTACTTTGGCGGTCAGACTTGTCCCAGATTTGGCCAATGAGAGTTGCTTTAAACTGGTTCCTGTTCCCATACACAAATACAGACTGTATTGTAAGGTCATTGGAAAGATAAGCCTTTTGAGATACATTCATATTGTAATTTGTAATAATAGTAACTCAGGTGTGTGGTAAGGAGGAAATATTGTATCTTTTGATCACTTTCTTGAGTTCCTTCCTGCTGCTGATAATTCACACCTATAATGTAGAAATCTAAGCCTCAACCACCCAAAGTATTTTATGGTTAGAGACTTTGAAATGTCACAATACTAAAACTTCTCTTGCCTTATATCAGGAAATCTTGGAATATCAATCATTGATGTTAAATTTTCTCTTATCTAAAAGCCTCTTTGAACCAAGTTGTGCCATGGATCATTGTGTTTGATATTCGTATGAGAAAGATCAAATAAGAATCATCAAATAAAGGTGTGTTTTTTTAAAAAAAAAACAGGAATTGTAAATTCAAGAACCTACAGGGGTCAGGAAGGCAATCCAAGTAAGTGAGTGAGTGAGTGAAGCCATACTTCAGCATGGTGTGGGCGACAGTACACTGGGGATCATGTGGCCCACGTCAAAAGGCAGCAGCTCTCAGCTTCAGTGGCTAGTTCTGCTACAGGAGTACGGATGTGGTTACCAGTTCTTCCCATTTTTCAAGACCACCCAGAAAACCATATTTTATTTAAAAATCTTAAAATCTTTCAATCTTTATATCTCATCACCTAATTAAAAAAATACTGAAGTGCACTTCAGGTCTACAAGCTGAGCCAGCCAGCTGATTATTCTTTGATTCTTTTATACATCGAAGTTCAGGGCCAGGGACTGAAAGTTTGACCTTTCATATGTGTTTGTGAGGATATAATTCGATGGTCTTGTGATTTCTCATCCAGCGGTGAAAAACCTGAACATTTCCCTTTTCATTCCATTCAAAACACAAAAGATACACAGTTCATACTTGTAAACCCAAAGCACTTTCTTTTTCTATGCATCACAAGTGCATAACTAATGACCTCCCAAAGAAACAGCCCCCAGGGGTTGGCCTGATCTGTTTCTGTGC
Organism: Petromus typicus; assembly: GCA_004026965.1. Classification (NCBI taxonomy): domain Eukaryota; kingdom Metazoa; phylum Chordata; class Mammalia; order Rodentia; family Petromuridae; genus Petromus; species Petromus typicus. The sequence goes on along the minus strand of PVIR01003366.1, from coordinate 88,381 downwards.
ATGCGTAGTTCTGTTACTCAGTGGTTAGAGATGAATTATGAACCTCTCCCCTAGGACTGAGCAAGACAGATGAGAAGGCCCCCTCCTTATTAATGCACATGCCTGGGCTGTCATCCCCGCTCTTACTGCCAAGCCATTTCCAGGAGGACCATCTTCAGCACGCAGAGTTGGTCAAGTCTTCACAAATATTTCTACTGAATTGTTACCAAGAAAACCTTTGCTTTATGAATTTTTGTTTTATTACTTTGCTAAAGCAAATACAATCCAGAAAGACATGCGGTGTTCCACTTCAGTCAAAAACCATGCCTCAGAGCTCCATCTCTCTTTTCAGTTCTAAAGAAAACTCACAAGAAATGCCAACTTACAACATGTGACATCTTTCAGATGTGCAGATTATTTTCTGTGCTGTGAGAGCTCACTCTGGACAACAAAGGTGGACTTCTGATTTGATAGGCCCTTAAGCTCCCCAAGTCTTTTGACCTTAAAGGAAAATAAAACCTATTGACTAATGCTTGAAATAGACCTATCAATTACGCTGTGCCTTCTGCTTTCTTTTCTGAACATCTTTCTGCCTCCACTTTCCATGGTAGTAAACCTTGGGGTAGAACTTTTTGTAGTTCTTTCTGCATGAAGGACTTCCATAGATAGGATTGTTACTTGGCTGGGGTCTTAGGAGGGCCCCTGTCCTCTCCAGGCTAGGGGTGTAGGGGTATTGGATTGGGAATGGTCATCTAGATGAGGGCTCCAGTCCCTCCCAACTAATCTGCTCCGTAGAATTTCAGGGGACTTGGCATCTCTTTTCTGCAACAAAGAGCATCTCTACCTTTGTCTCCTTGCAAAGGGCAAATGAGTCTGTCTCTCTCAGGTTTAGCTTTTGCAGACTCAGCCTCCCAGGGCACAGACGTGAAACTCAGTTGCTCACGCCCTATGTTTACTTTTTATTTCCAGCCACATCTGGAGGCCAAAATTCATAAATTTATTGCCAAGCCTTACAACAGTTTACTGAGTTTGTACGTTAAGGGAAGGGGGAAAAAAATAAGCTCCTGACTTGTCGAGTATAAAATGGATGGAGAAATCGGTGGGCAGATCATAAACCCCGAGCGTGTTTATTAACATCTGTGGCCTGCCTGCAGACGGCGAAGGCGTGAGGCGGCTGGCTGTGTTTGTCTTGGAGGTTGAGCCCACAGAGTTCCATGGTGTGTTCTCCATATACATACAGCCAGGCATCTTTTTAACCCGCTAGATGCCAAGGGAGGGAAACAAGGGCTGTTCAGAAGTGGAGGGCCACGGGTCTCCTGGGGGAAGAGCGGGATGGGCACCCGGCTCTGTTTACAGTGGGGCTGTGCAGTGGGTGGGCCAATTCTTGTGACGTACTTGAGGCTTGAAAACGGTCATAAATCTGCTGTCTGTCAAACAGGGCTGGCATTTTCTTTTCCTTTCACAACCAGGTTTTGTATGACCAAAAGAAAAAAAGAAAGAAGAGAAAAAATTTTTAACCCCCCCCCCAAAAAAACAAAGGATCTTCTAAATGCCCATGGACTGTCCCTGTGCCCTATTGGAGCACACTGAAGTGTTTCGCGGGAGGCTGTGGTCTCCCCTCACTGTTGGAGGACGGTATCCCTCTTATTTTTCACCTTTTTCCTAAGATACTAGGGCGGGAGTGGCCCTGCTGGATGGACTCAGCTGTAGTTCCGTGTTCTGCAGCGTGGTTTTTCCCGGGGACTGGGCCAGTTCGCTGTGGGTCAGACAGGAGCCCCCTAAACAAGCCAGTAGCCGCTGTAAGTCACTGCTACTCTGCCATAAATAAATCAGAAACCAAGGAGTGATTTTGTAGGGCCCCAGGGTGGGAGAGGGATGTGCTGTTAGTGGCTGCCAGCCACGGACCCTCCAACTGGAGAGAAATGTGCTGGGGATGTCCTTTTAGCAGGCGGTTTGGCTCTCTGGGACCTCACATCTGAGGTGAGTCCGCCAAAGAAAAGGGCACTTTTTGTGGTCAAAGCCTGGTGCTTGGACGAAGCGCTTGGACAGAGGGAGTATGTGCCTGGGGAGGGCGTGGCCCACCAACGAGGAGAAAAACCCCCTGTCTGTGAAGAGTGCGGCTGGCAGGTCTCTGCGTCCAGGGAACAGTGGACGACTGTTGGGAAACTTGGCGGGCCCAGCATCCAGGTGTGCCCTGGGCAGTCAGCTGTGTCATCTCATGACAAGGAGCATGAGGGTCCTAGTGTCCCCCTCTGGCCCTGTCGCTCCCCACCTCTGTCCATTCCAAGCCATGGCTTTCCATGTGCTGTGGAAGCAGCCCCTGAGTCTCCCGCTGACCTGGACTCTCTGTCTGATGCGTGCAGACTGGGCGCAGGTCGGGGACCATCCTTAGTGCCCACGTCTTCATGTTTTGTTTCCTACGGTGGACAGTGTATGGGCTCTGAGGAACTCACTGCTTTTCAGGGTTATTTCTCTAGCCCCTGGCCACACTCCCCTAAGTGGATGCTGAGGCAGGGTTGTTCAAAGGTGTGAAACTAGTTGGGCCAGCGAGATTAGGCTGGGGCTTAACCAGTGGGCTGGGATTTCCCTGTGGACTGTGGGTGAGGGGCATAGATGTGTCTCCAGTGGGGACCCCTGGAAGAAACCTGACTGCTGACGGGCCAGTACTTTTCCATTGGTGTTCAGGGCAGGGTGGGGGAGGACTTTGAGCCCCAGTGACCGAGCAGCCTCGGGATTTTCCAAGCCTGCCCTGGGAGGTTGTCTCCACTTGGGACAGGGAATTGGGACACCTTCACCTTATCTTTTAAAGCTTCAACCATGTTTCACACTCACAGTGATAAAATGTTGATCAATGTGCAGGAGACCTTCATCAGCACTGGCCTGGAACCCACCAGGCCATAAGCAGAAGGGGTCTTGGCAAACTGAGCTTCCTTCCAAAGTTGCTGTGGGGTGGTAGCACAGAGCCAGTTCTGCTGTCAAGGGCCCCTGCTGGTCTCACCTTACCTTGTGATCACATCTGTAGATTATGAAAATGCACGTCACCCAGCCTTGTGTCCTTAGGGATCTGATCTCCTAAGACCAGTTTTTATTTTTTAAAGTTCTAAGCATTCCTCACTGTTCATAGCATAGACTTGGAGCTGAGGTACACCCACTTATGTCTTGGGGTGGCTACAGACAACCCCCACATTAATGCACTGGCTGACTTGCCCTGCTGGTCAAGTGCCAGCTCAGTTTCATTTCTGTGGAGGGGCTTTTGCTGTCACTGTGACCCTCTTCCTATCTCTATAGAATTCTTCTTTGCAGAAGCTGCGTGATTTACACTGAATATGTTTACTTGCATATGAGCCGTGTCTGGAACACAGCCACAATGGCCGGAGGCTTACATGTCAACTTTATCATTGACATAGCCCAGCGTGGCACTTGATGCCCACAATACCCAGTCATACGCCTCCTGCTGATGAGTAGCTGTACCTTCTGGATTCCTGTGTTCCTATTTTTTTAATACTGGGTTATTTCCAGGGAGAAATGGCAGGAATCCTATTGATATTCAAGCTTGATGATGTATCTCTTCAAAGTGCACATGACCAGAATTATGGTGTATTTATTTTAGATGAAGAAAAGCTATGAGAGCAAGATCATAGTTTCTATTTATGATTATTACAGAGATGAATAATTACACGGTCAATTTTCTTAATAAGATAGTGTCAGTCTTGTTTTGACTGGATAATCAGAAAAGGAAAACCAATGACCAAATGCTCAACTTAAGCAGTGGTAGCGATGTTAAGTAAAGCAGTATGTAATCCCGGAGAATATGGATGTCTGTTTGGCTTTTTGGCTTTCTTTTAGCATGACTGCCCATCGGTATATGAACATGAATTCAGCATGTGTACTTGGATTTTCTGCCACAGACAGGGATTTGGAAACATAAAATACACTCGGTGCTTCCTGTGTCACCAAGCTGGTGTAAGATGCTGTATTATATTAGTCACCAAGAGCTGAAGAACAGAAAGCACCCCAAACTGAGTGGCCTAAACAGCAGAAACTTAATCTCCCACAACTCTGGGGCCTGCACGTCTGATAAAATGGTGGCTAGGCTGGTTCCTTTGAGGACAGTTCTGTGCCTGTGCTCTGGTTTCCAGCAGCTTGCTGGAAGTCTTCTGCATTTTCTGGTATGTGGAAGCATCTCCCTGATTTCTACCTTCCTTTCCATGTGTCCTTCTCCCCATGTGCAGTGCGTATTCCAGTTTCCCCTCCTTACAAGGACACCAACCCCATGGGACTCGGCCCACTTTACCTCATGGGACCTTGTCATCACTGAATGGCATGTGCCACAGCAGTGCTTCCAAACGGCTGGATCTTACTAGCATCACCTTAAGTCCTGAACTCCCTAGAATGTGTCTGTTAGGAATTTATGGGAGAAGGACAGAGCTATCTTTCCAGCCCTTCCTAAGAACGTTTGTAATTCTTGCCATACCAACAATATTATGTCTTATTTTTCCTATATATTTTCTTTAGATAAATGTGCCCTAAAAAGGAATTCAGTGTCTCTGGCATACATGACTATCATAAATGACATATAGGATGTGATGAAGTTATAAAAGACTTCAGTTTTGTGGCTTTCCCAAGACTCGGAGCCTAAGAAGTATCACTCTCTCTGTAGAGGTGATGGAAGAAGTGTTAAGCATTGAAGAGCACCAGAAGGAGATGTTTTTCTTGCTGTGATCAGTACTAGCAGAGACTAGGGAAGGGAAAGTGCTAGTGTCATTTAATGCCATGTCTGATCTCGGGGTCACCATGTGATACAGCACTCCTAGGTTCGTGAACACCAATCCAGCCCAGTTACTTTGAGGAGTGAGGAGCTTAACTCTAACTTCGAGAAGTTAGAGTCCTGACAGTCTTTAGGTGCCACTGTGTAACAGTGACAAAGCTAAGTCTAGACCAGTAGAGAGGGGCTGTCTGACACGGCCTTGGGAAACTTTCGGATAATTAGGTGGGTCGAGGAACACAGCTAGGCATCCTGTAGTGCACAGGGTGGCCTTTGCTCCAAAGAATGGTCTAGTCCCGAAGGACAGCAGCATTGAGACTGAGGTACCTGCTTCTTGCCTCTCGATTTTCCCTCTGGCTCCCTCATACCTCCTCTTTTCAAAGACTTTAGTATACTTGCTATGGTCCACTCCAAAGAAAGCTTGAAACAGCTGTGACCAACCTGCAGCTTATGGGTCCTGGATAGCTAGTCATGGCCCCACAAGACTGTCAACTTCTCATAGAATTATGTCATTTTTAGCTATGTTGTTCATGGCTTGATTGTGTATAGTTCTGGAGCACATACTGCGTAGCTTATAGCAGGGTGCTGTATAAGGGAGGGCGCAGTGCTGTGGTGGTGCTGCCTCCTGCACTCTGTTATGCAATAATGCGTGTATTAGACATTCTATGGCTGGTGTGACTAGGTGATTAAAATTTAGCAATTACCAAGGATGACATTACACCTTGCCTATACCTGGGTGCGCCTGTGCAGACAGGTGGTTAAGCAGACATTAAAGTTTTCTTATTTAGCTGTTAAACTTGAGTTTGTTCTTTTACAAAGTAAATTAAAATATAAAAAGGGACATTATGTTACTTATAGACAGTAATTATAGATTATACATAATATATGTTATATATTACATATTTTATGTATGGCCCAAGACAGTTCCTCTTCACAGAGTGTGGCCCTGGTAAAACACAGGGTGGGACCTCTGTGGGTTGGAAAGTTTTATCATTTCTAAATTTTAAGGCTCCGATGTGCATTGGTAAATGTTACAGTCTCTGATCTCTCAATAGTTTCTTAACCATATGATGTAAATCTTACCTGTAATTCACTATAAATAGCCTCGAATCTGACGGTGGCAAAATCTGAGACGTTACATCTTCTTTCACACAAAGAAATCAGAATGGAGCAAGTTTGGGGAAGTAGGATTTTTCAAGGGGCCACTGAAGTGTTTTACATTCATCCATCTGTGCCAAAGGGTGAGCTGGTGATAGCCCTACCTTCAAGGGGCATCCATCCTGGCAGGGCCAGTGAGATGGGCCAATGCATTCTTATCATACAAACCCAGCTACAAACTTACAGGAGCTATGTGATTGTAGGTGGATAGTGCAAGGATGCTAAGCAGCTGCATGGAAGTAGGTAAATATATACCACATGATACTGGAAACCAGTGATGATAAGCTTGTATTGGTTTCTACAGTAGGTTGAAATTCTATCCACTTCTTTCTGAAACATCCAAGGCGATTGGCATACCATTGTTCCTTAACCTGTGAACTTGACCTTCCTGTTGCACAAGCTGGTAAAACTTTGATTGCTCACGTCTTGGTTTAGTACTTTATTGTAGCCTGTGCACGAATGTGAGTTGCATGTGCTCTGGAGCTGGACTGTGTTGGCTTTCCTGCATCAGTGTGAGAGTGACCCTGCAGCCATTTCCCACCACACCAGCCTCAGCAGCCCCATCCCGACCATGCAGGGAAATGGAATCCACCTTCTCCTCGAGCCTCATCCTGAGCAGTGGCACATGAGATTTATGGCACATAGAATATGCACGTGTACACACAGGTGGAATCCATTATAGTGCACACCACAGAGTGTGAACATGATTGCTTTTTATGTTTTACTAAGATTCCAACTCTGCAGAGCCCAGGACATGCCTTACCTTCTGTGGGCTCCTGGTGCCTGTTCTAGTACTCAGCACATAGTAGGTACTCAAGGCACACTGAAATGCGTCTGTGCTGTACAGTTGGTTACTTATGTGGTTTTGCATGCCTCTTTCTTATATTTTGCTGCCATTGGGTCAGTTGAAGGCCTCCAGATGGTTTTCTCTAAGAAAAGCCCTTACTCCATAAAGAGTATGTGGTCATGGCTGTCTGTGTCCAGCAGGCTAGATGGTGGCAGTGTGGCCTTGACCGTGCGTTGGCTGGATGGGCAAGTCTTCTTGCAAACCTCAGGCCTTTCCCTGGCTGGCCAACTGTTATTTGCCTACCCCTGCAAAGGGAGTCTGGGCTGCTCGCTGTGGCCTTTTAAGAAACTCTGTTTGTCTTTCTGTCAGAGGCTGTGTGACACAGCAGGCTAATGTGTGTCAGGGAAAGTTGACGGTGTCCAGTCCTTAAAGTAACCCTAAGCTTTGCACTGTGTGGCCAGGACCCCTAAGATATTCTTCCCACTGGCACTACTGTAAGTGCTTTACAAATATTATTCAGTCAGATCCTCAGCATGGCCTGCTAGATAGGTTGATTGTCATAGACATTTTGATAGAGGAAGAAACTGAGACATTGCTAAGTTAAGGCATTTGTTCAAAGCTCATAGACAGTGGAGAAAGTTTTCAGTTTCATCAAATCTAGTCTGACCTTGGATTTTTGCTGTTTTAAAGAAGTAAGTTAGAGAACCCTGGGGGACTGTATCCACTCTGGTGCCTACCTCCTGCCCTTGCTGGGCCAGGGAACGCAGTGGGTGTTGGTACAGGAAGTCACCCTGTCTGGCAGGCCGCTGTACATCTGGAGCAGTATGAACACATCCGGCAGGCAGTCCAGGGGTGAGGGGACCTGGGTGTCAGCAGACAGGCTGAGGGTGGCAGGAAGGCTGCACTGGGCCTTGTGGTTGCTTCCTTCTGTCGCATTCTAGATGTTAACCCTGGGAGGTGGCGCCACCTTCTCCCCCAGCCTCACTGCACAGCTATTAAGTCAGGATTTGCCAATCAATAAATCAAGGCACCTGAAAAACGAACCTGAGAACCACCCTGCCCCCCCGCCTCTTGATTAAAACAAACAACATTGTGAAATGTCAACCTGTCAGTCGTTTGGAAAGTTTGCGGCATGGAAAGGCGATTACCCAAATGACTTTTTAAAAAGTATGAGAATGTGCCTGGCCGAACGCTTTTTAATTAATGCTGCGCGTTAACGTTAATAACTATTCATAGCTTGGTGAGCTGGGTTTGGGGTGGGTTGTGGAAATATTGGGTATCTCTGGCAGAGGCAGATGTTGACCTGCCTGGCAAGGGGGCCGTGGGCAGCTTTTGCAAACCTAGGGACCTCAGGCCCCCATGGAGTGTGAGGATCAGAGAAGACGGGCATCTTGCGTGGAGCTTGTGTCCTGAGGGTGTCATGGTAGCAAGAGTTTTCCTGCCATCTTGGTGGTCTCTTGGGCTTAAGTTCCCCCCGGATTTGCCCCTGCCTCATCTGGTGAACAAGCTCTCTGGGAATTCTTTGGAAAATAAATGTTCCTTGGGGTCACACCATTTCAGCTTACCTCCCTGATTTTCTGTGATCTCATTTTCCCTTAAAATATCAGTGGAAAAGTGTTTTTGAGTTGAGCATTTTATTTTCCATTTGAACATGGTAAAACCCAGACATGGGGGCTCCGCTTGGCACTGTAGCAGTGGACCTGGGCTGGGGACACCTTCTGTGGTTCGTCCTTCAGCACTCTGGGAGCTGCATAGACCACAGTGACATCAGGAGCCGGGCCAGCAGATGCCCAGCCTGTGTCTCGCTGTTGGGTTTGGGCGGACCCTGTCTTCAGTGGCTATCCCAAAGGGTAAAGATGTGGTCTGAAGAGAGAAAACCTGGCGGCCTTGTAAACTTCCAAGTTTCTTTTTCTTTGCTTTCTTTGCAAGCACAACGGGTTGAGTCTTTAAACTCCAGTTAGAATCCACCCAGGTCTAGGAAAGAAGTAGGAGTTGGACTGAGTGCTCAGCTCCAGATAGAAGAAGATGGAAGGCGATCTGAGGGATGTGAGGGCACTGGGAGCAGCAGGTCTGGCCACACTGCCAGGCAGAGAGTCCGGCCGGCCGAGGCCTGGGGGCTGCCGAGTGTGGCATACACGGTCTCTGACAGTCATGACTGCAAACTTCCGCACAAGGCCCATTGCTTGCCCACAGGGAACGTGAGGTCTCCTTGGAAAGAGAACATGAATATCCAGCCCCTGTCATCCTACGCTTAGTGCCCAGTGGGGGAACAGGCAGCAGACACTGCAGTTTCCATGAGTTCTGAAAAGTCACGTGACTGCCTGGGGGCCTTGGGCCTTGGGGTGGGCTTGGGGCAGGTGTGGGGACTTAGGACAGCATTGGTTTGGGCGATATCTGGATCTGGGGAGCAAAGATTGGATGAGCTTGAGCAGACTGAAGAAAGAAGCATGTGTTGACACAGGGTGTGATTTGAACACGGAAGGCAGTAGGGAGCCATGGATGGCGGTTGAGTGGGGCTTGGCAGAGCTGTCTGGTATGTCAGGCTAATCAGTGAGGAGAGCTGCATAGAGTGGATACAACAGGCCATCTGGAGGCAAGGAGCCCAGGCAAGGTCATTGCTGTATTGCAAGTTCTCCTTTTGCTTTCCCCTGGAGCCAGGGCTCCTTGGTACAAATAGCTGCTCACCTACGTACTGACCAGGTGACCTTGAATGATTTTAAAACCTTCCTAACAATCACCTTGTCTTTCTCATGGGACTACTGATATTCTTTTATTTTTTCAGCCATAAAATGGCCTGTTTCAGCGATTTGATTCTACAGAGGAGAAAAACAAGCAATTTGTACTCAAGAATCTTAACAGTCTCCTGGATAGATACACAAATTAAATGAAATGAATAAATATGGTAATTTCAGGTTAGGTTACAGACAGCGAAGAACACAGATTGTGCTGCTCCCTGGGCGGCCTCTGCAATAGGCTCATCCTGTGGAGCCTCTGTGAAGAAGTGCCGTGTGAGTAGGGACTCTCAAAGGGTTTCAAGCAGAGGTGACGACAAGTGCAAAGGTCCTGAGGTAGACAGCCATTGAGTGGAAGGATAATGGGCCAGACAGGAAGCAATTATAAGAGTAGAGAAGATCACTGAGGAAATTGAATAAAGTAATGCTTGTGAAGATCTGGGACATAGTAAGCACTCAGTATATCACATTATTTTTATGGGAACAAGCTGGACCCAAGGCTGACAATAGCCTTAGCTATTATTGTGGCCATAGGGATATAAGAGAACACAGATCACAAACACCACCAGCAGAAGTGACTGGCTGCGTTGATTTTAATTGCAGGCTTCCCATCAGGGTGGTGTGAGAGAGAAGCCAATTCAGTGGCATGGGGTGTTCTGAGAAGGGTACAGATGCCAATTTGAGGTGTGGCAGGAGCCAGGGCTCAGCCTGCCCTGGCAGTGGCTGGCGAATAGGGCTTAGAGAAAAGGTCAGGATTGTGAATTTGGGCTACTTTGAGGAAGAGGAGAAAGATGGGAATTACCTGAGTCAAGGGCTGGCTTTCCACTCTCTCCATGAGCAAGAGGGGAGCCAGGAAGCAGAAGGGGAGGTGGAGTCTGAGACAGGTGCTCCTGAAGGAAGCTCCTTCTTCCTGAGCCCTTCAGCACAGCACTCCAGCCATGGCAGCCTGAGAAAGGAGAGAATCCTTTCCAATCTCAGAAGGATCTCAGAGGCCTGGTTCGCAGGCTTCACTCTGCCCCACATCCCTGCTGCCATGGGTCACGGAGCTGTCCCTCCTGTCGTGGCCTCTGCAGCTGTGGCCAGGTGCCTGCTGGGACAAGCATAGGGAAGTACGTGGACCCCTTGGTCCAGGCAGAAAAGTGACTATTTCCAGAGTCATTTGTAATGGCGCAGGTATTCAGAAAACGCCACGGAGCAGGTCTGTCCCACCCTGTGGCCACAGCCTGTCAGTTGTGTTAAGATTTCTGGACAAGTTCACTCATCATTCAAGCGGGGCTGCCATATCCCTCCGTGGATATCACTGCTATCCTGTCCTGGTGGTCACCTCTGTCTCCAAGCTTTCTGTGTGACATTTGCCCCTTGGCTATACCAGTTCCTGATCTCTTTCTAGATTTCTCTGTGGGCCCAGTGGTACCCTTGCCAGATCTCACCTTGAACATGCCCTTTGGGTTCAGCCTGAAGTTCTCTGTCCCCCATTTCTAACCTGTTTCTGACTTGAATTAAATTTGCAAGCTTCTATTTTTGCTCTTGCAGACTGCATTAAAAGTTTTCTCATTCAAAACCTGTTTTACTTTATCTCTTAGATATGATGCATCTTTTGTTTTCTCCACAGAATAATGTTTGTTCACTTTAAACATTAAAAAAATAAGAAAAGCAAATACTCATAAACAGTTCTCAGAGGCAGTTACTGTTAACTTTTGCTTTCTCTAGCTGTATTTTCATAACTCATAATTGCATTTTCATGTAATTTTGTGATGGTATTTATTAATCACTTACTGTGGCCCAGGAAAACATGGCTTAATTTAGTACCAGTACAGAAGCAGGTATGGCCCCATTTCACATCCTTAAATAGAAAGGTCAGCTACATTGGTGGGTTTGACAAAGGACAGGAGTCACCACTGCTGTCTCCCTCATTTCCCAGTTGAAACAGACAGGGTGAAAGCGTCCAGGGTGACACAGCGCGGCAGTGGTGACATTAAGAACTCAGTCTTCAGCTGCTCTCTAAACTCAAATATGTGCGCTTGATGTTGGTTGCTGAGGAGTCTCAGAGAATTTCCTCTGCTGTCTGCAGCACTGTGACCAGCCTTTGACCTCCTCTCGTCATGGTCCCGCCCTGTGCTCAAACTGCCGTGGGTCTATCTTTCAAATGAAGCTGGGGTCTCTGCATTCGCGTTTAGGAGGATAGATGGTTCTCTTTGCTACTTCCTCTTCCTTCTAAGATTCTTACATCTGGTCGTCTCAGATCAGAAAGTGCATGCCTGTGTTAACCGCATTGGAATTAGAGTTTGAGATTTGGCTAGAAGTCTACAGATCGCCGTCTGAGTGACTGTACCTTTGTGTCTCCTACACTGCCTTTTTACCATTCCTCACAGGATCATCCCGAATCCTTACAGACCTGGTGCAAGAAGTGACATTTGTTTAAAACTGTTGGTTTGTTCTCCTGTAAACCACTGTCCTTACACACACACATACCCTTGTGTATGTTTTGTTAAGTGTGCACAGTAAATCTTGCTCTAAAGTGGAGTAGTTTGTTCAAAGATGAAAATGCTGTAAGGTGCCTTCCTCTTCCTACCATGTAGCCTTGAAAACATCATACGTTCTCTCCGCCAGGCTGGTCTGACAGAGAGGCACGTTTGAATAACTTCACAGCAGATCATGAGAGCATTAAATACAGTCTTTGCATACCTGAAGATTGCTTCTCCAACAGGCCTGCATTCTCTTAGCCTAAGAAGAAGACGTGAAGGCTGAACACCTCTACAGCGTCTGGGGCTCTGTCTTTCAAGTCCTGGGCATGTGGTCATCATGGGAGTTGGAGTAGTGTTATGGTCCACGAGGGGGACCCCCAGGAAGGTATTCAGAACAGAGCTATGAAGACCTCTGTAATGTCTGATTTCTGAGGTGAGGACAGTCCTTGCTTGGTGTCCACTGGGGTTGGCAGTGGCATGGTGGTAACACTTCTTCAGTGATCAGCTGTTTTGTTTTATTGATTGATTTTGGTACTAGGAGTTGAACCTAGGGACTTTGCACTGAGCTACATCCATGGCCCTTTTTCTGTTTTCTATTTTGAAACAAAGTCTTGATAAGGTACCTAGGATGGGCTTGAACTTGTGATCCTCTTGCCTTATGCTCTCCTGGTGTTGGGATCACAAGCATGCACCCCCATGGCTCTCCAGTGTTTATTTTCCTTTGTTTGTTTGTTTGTTTATTTTTGAGATAGGGTCTTACTGTGCAGTCCAGGTTAGCCCTGAATGTAACATGTAGCCCAGGCTAGCCTCAAACTCATTCTTCCTGTCTCAGCCTCCCTAGTGATGGGATTGCTGTTGTGTACTGCCTTGCATGGCTGACTCTGCTGTTTTGGGAGGTGAAGAGATAGGCACCCATTTCTTTTAATTATCATCTCCTCTAGAGATGGTACCTGTCAGTTGTGTTAAGTTTTCATCCAGGTATCCGTCCTTTTCTGCTCTGGAAAGAGTCTTTGGGAGGGATAGAGGGAAACATGATGGAGAAGAAGGGAGGTGGAGCGAGATGGAGCAGGTAGAGCAATGTATACATATGTAAGTGTTCACCAGATACACATTCCCGCACTGGACCAGAATAATCGCAGGTAAATTGTCTTACCTTGTATTGAGTTAGTGTCAACTGAATTCCTTCATCTGGGATGCCTGAACTCTTCTTCCTGGGGAAAATTATGCATCTGTCAGTCTCCCTCCCTCTCTTCCTGCTAGCTGGGGCTGTATGATTCTTCCTGGAGTCCGGAGTAGTGTGTGGGAAAGGTCCCCAGGCAGCCAGCTTGTCGGAAAGCCAAGCCTGGATGGGATGAGGAGGGGTGGGCAGGAGAGAATCCTTTCCACCCTCCCTCGGCAGGAAAATAAAAGATATAAATGAACACTAATCCTGACCTGGGGGCAAATCGCAATAAAGATCCAGGTTAATTTTCCCTGCCGATCCAACCCTCGAATTCATTGTGAGAATTAGACAGTTCTGTGCCACTAATTTGCCAGATCAGATTGTGTAATTATCTTTTATGGGCCTGGGTGTGATGTGTGCTGGTGTTCAGGCTGCAGGGCTGAGTGTGTGTGTTTGGGCTGCAGCACTGATGCTCATCCTGCCAGATTTGCTTCTCCCACATGGGCTGGCGCGGGTGGCTTCAGGCTCTCTGGTGGCACCTGAGCACCACGGGGCCTCAGGTGACCTGGCCTGCAGAAAGAGCTGGTTTCTTGATTGTAGGAGTGGCCTTCCAGAAAGACCTGAGGTGACAGCAATAAGGAATTCAACAAGGGGACACAGCAAAAACTGCCAAGTGTGGAGACTGGTAGGAGGTAGTCACTGTCAAGGCCAAATTACAGTATTTGTGACCTTCAGCCTTTTAGACAAGTCCCTTTTTCCATTCAAGAAAATTTTCATGTATGACTTCAGTTGTATAAGGATGGCAGAGCCAGGCTGGATTCATTATTATCAAGACACTAATATTGTGGACATTTGTTCTTCTAAATGAGATCATAGTTCTGGAACCCTAATCATATCAGTGGCCCACTGGACGTGTTGGCCTTGGGTAGGTTCTTAGGAAAGGGACCCAGCTGTGCAACCTCTTGATAGTGGCCCTGCTACCTGGTTTCCTAGAGAAGTGACTTGTAGAAGTTGCTTTCCTCTGGTTTTGGAGCCATTCCTAAGGCCCAAGAATTTCCACAAACTACAGCCCTTATTCTGGCCCAAAAGAGGGCTCTCTGTAAAGGCTCCTATAGAGTGTTGAAGCCCATGGAACATCCAGGTATCGGCCCTTTTCCGCTCTGGTTTTTTCTGGGTCCTGCTGATCATGGCAGACTTTTTGGAGAAGACAGGAAGTTTGTGAGAATCGCCTTATTTTAAGCGTCTTCTGTGTGTCTCCTGAAGGGCTCTCATATCAGGCCTTGCTGTCTTGGGTAAAGGGATCCCCATGGTAGTCACCTTTACCAAGCTGGGACCCTTTAAGTGATGTAGGACTCATGCATCCACAGGGGTGTCAGGAAGGTTCTGGTAGGGTGTGAGGCAGAGGGGAAAGAGCCTTGGGGACAGGTTTGTAGGGAGCCAGCTGCAAGCTCTGGACTTCCCCAGAGGTCTGGTGGGGAACATGGTGAGCTGGTGCTGGCCTGGTGCACCCCACTTCCCAGTAAGGGTGAAGGAATGGCCCCTATGTGGTTAGGAGATCCATGCAGCACAGCAGGGATCCTAAGGCCAGTGAGCAGGAGAAGAGTTAGGACCTATGGGCAGCGGGGCTCCCTGGAAGGTGTTGGTTACCATGGCAGTGCAGAAAACCAAGGGGAAAGATGCCCTGCGGATTTAACAAGGCCCAGGCAGGCATTCTGTGTAGAGCCCATCAGAGGGGCATTTCAGGCCTAACATCTTGAACTTATGCAGAGCTGGCCAGGGCCCACTGTCTCTTGGGCCATGAGCAGTGCACCTGCCTCATCTGATACTCCACGGTCAACTGGGTACCTCCAGTACCTCCTGGAGGAGGAGTGTATCTGTCCCAGAGGGGAAGCTGTGGCTGGAGAGCGATGAAGTCAGCTTGCTGGGGTTCCTCAGGGATCTAGAGGGATTAGGAGGGGTACATCTAAGCTCAGGATTGCCTCCAGTGTGTTCTAAGGACCCAGCAGCCTTCAGTTAGCCCACGAGCACATTAGAAAGGCAGGATCTGAGGCCAGCACCCTTGACCCTCTGATGCACATTGGAGCAGCTTCCCAAAGGATCCTCAGACTTAACCAGAGGATTTTTAGAAAATACCCTCTCACCATCCTCCCTATATACCAAAAAACCTCTGGGCTGGGAGCAGGCTTCAATGTGATTTTACAGTTGCCCAGCGGGGACAGTGATTCCAGGGACTCTTCTCTCCTGTGTCTGGCCCACCTCCCACCATGTGACTTCTAGAAGAATGCCCACCTCCTGGACTGAGTCTCAGCTGCCCTGACCCAGTCTCTACTGCTAGGTTGGCTGAAGTGAAACTTCATGCTTATTTTTGAGGAGTAAAATTGACACACGTTACACTCTAGATCTCCCCTGGAAGGGCAATGCTGAAATTATTTTCATTCTTCTGGGCTTTATCTTAAATGAGTCTACCAGATAGTTTGAGTGCATGGGTTGGGTATGGAGATGACTTTGCATGAAGCAAGAATGCCAGTCCATTGCAAACCCCAGGACTGGAGTTGGAGGGCGTAAGGTTTTGCTTGCTCCATGTTAACAGGGGGTTCGGCATCTGCTTGTCAGCTCATCGGGTCCAAAGCGGGCGTCGTTCATCTGGGCTAATAGGGCAAGTTCCTCTGCCCTGATCAGGAATCTGCTGCACTCGAGGCCACTCTAGGGACAGGTTCACGGCTTTGGGAGCAGGAGCCGGTGCAGCAGATGTGTGACTGTGGCCTGCGTTGCAGGGCAGCAGGGAGTGTCCCTCTCCACTGACTGACCCAGTGACAGGCACAGCTGATGGGGCTGGCAGCAGAGGACCAGGCCGGCCCTGTCCTCAGGAACTCAGAAACCGCCGGAGTGTTGATGCGTGATGCTCAGGCAGGGAAGACAGAATGCCACCCAAACAATCCTTTCTCTTGTGTGTGAAGGTTACAAGTTTTCTGTTTCAGATCTGACAGTATTCTTTTTCCTCTTCCTTTTCTTCTGTCTGTTTTCATTTGCCAACTGAAGGGCCTAGAGTGATTTCTTTGAGCCTAATGATGGGGAAGTTGAGAATGGGGCTATTATCTTTAACCACCTTTTGAAATACTACTCTTCCTGCTGTCAGAATCAGATAGAACAGGGGCCAGATTTAAAGATTAAATATCTATTTTAGCAGCAACAATGACAGCAACCCTGGTGACACTAGTGAACAATTGTTCGGAAATTATGTGGATGGTTTAAGACAGCCCAGCCCTCTAGCAACCCACAAAGAAACATATGATTAATAATAGTATAGCTGATAGTTGCTGAAAATATGAAAGAACGAGGCATGGAGCTCGATGCTTCTAACACATTAGCCCATTTAGTGAACTGTGTTGTACAATAAGGTCAGAATGTACAACAATAGTATCGCAGGACTCTTTCCATAAAATGCTCAATACAAATAGAGCAACGCAACACTTAGGAATAGAGCATTTTATAATCAAGGTCCATTGTGAATTTGAACTTTGTTATGACTTGAAAACAATTACTATCCAGTGTAATATCCATTTGCCTTATTCCATATCTAGTTTACTATCCTTAGAAAATGTATTTCTTGGCAAGTATTCTTTGATTTGCCCTATCTGCAACTTACATAGGAAATGGGTTGCTACCATCGTTTTGATTATTTCAATTAATGTAATTTTACTCTATATTGAAGCATATGGAGCTGTTAAGCTCCTGTCTCTGAGAAGCTGGTATTTAGAAGCTACATGCGCCAAATGTGAAGTCTAAAAATTAGCTGCATTATTATACTCTTTTTCTGATGTAACCTTCTTTCTTTATTTATTTTTTTTCAGGTGAAACCAGAGATTTCCAGTCTGCTTGGTGGTTGTTTGGACCTAAGAGGGAAGAACAAGCAGAAGGGTGAGTCGCACATGGCTGGCATAGCGGTTGCACCTCTGCAGTGCTCCTAGTTTAGGGAGTTTGTGTCTTTGCCCATATCTGGTATATCTATGTCGCTGACACCTGCACGTTGGCCTAGCATGCAGTCTTCAATCGGAGCCTTGAACATAGCCATCAAAAGAGTCTCAGGACCCAGGCTTTTGAGTACAGTCCATGTTGATTAACTCTGGCTATGCTGTGTTCCATGTCTGTTGATTTGGCATCACTCAGCTGGCCCCCCACAACTCTAGCAGGGGAGTTATGTGAAGTCCAGCTGCAGAAGAGAAAACCAAGGTATAGTCCTTGGCCCAAGTAATTCGCACAGTCGTTTGCAAAGGAGCTGGGATTATTGATCTGTTGCTGTTTTGAGTGATAACGAGTTGTTCTGGCCTCGCCGCAGGTCCCAAGTCCGCTCCTGCTACCTACACTACAGGCACAGAGCCCACTGTGGGACACAGAGGTCTTTTAGAGGACGTGGGTATAGGGGGCAGGTGGATTGGCCCACTGACCCTCAGGGGCATAGAGCCATCCACAGGACTAGTGTACTCACACAGGTTCCTCGGGTGCTGCTGACTGAAGTCTGGACCTGGTAGCACCGCATGTGGAGTAGTTACCCCTTCCTTTCACACTAGGGCTGGATTTGCCCACAGGTGTCCAGACTTCTCTGTCCACAGAGCCCAGTTTGGATCGGGAGTCTCTAGTTCTGGCTGGAGGCTCAGCGTGTAAGCGTGTTCAAGGACAGGCGACAGATTGTTTCTGTTTCTCCCATGGAGCTCGGAAAGACAATGCTGAGTGAGCGTTTGCGTTGTGAGTTTGTCACCATTTTGTTAGTGCAGAGCCTGATGGCCTGGCTTCAGTCCAGCTCCCACCGCTTTCTCACTTTGTTACTATGGGCTGGTGACCTGCTCTTTTGTGCACTTTGATTTCCCATCTGCAAAATGGGGATAATAGGGACACTGTTCTGCATTGTGACGGGAAATGTAGCAGTATAGTGGGCCAATTTCTGGCCCAATGCTGGGACATATTAAACATAAATGTCAGTGTGTTTTATGTTCAACTTTGGGAGTTCTTATGTCTGTTGTGTTTTATGTTCAACTTTGGGAGTTCTGAGTATGATCCTAGGTACACTTCCAAGTCTGAGTTTAGCAGTTTTCCATTGGATTTCCCCCTTTTCCCTGCTACCCTTCTCTGTTGGCTTTTGAAGATTCAGCAGCGTTAACCATAGAGGTCTCCAGCCTTTGCATTTCTAGTCAGCCCTCCCCAAAGGGATTCTGTTGATGTTTTCCTTAAACCCAGTACTCAGCATGTCACCTTCTGATGGGTTAAGAAACCCACCACGTCTCTCTGTTGATCATCCCAGTGACTAGATCTCCTTGGGTACTGCAGTTTGCACCCATTTCTTCCCACCGTCCTGCCCCCAGGACTGGACTGTGTGCCTGGCCTGTGCTGACCACACCCTCTCCTCACTTTCCTAGAACCCCACAGCTATGAGGCCCCATGACTAGGTGCCTCTCCGTAACCCATTGTACAAGATGTCACCTGCCGTACTGGCTCTGCCTCCCTGCTCCTGGCTCAAAAGGGTGGGAATGGCGTTTATTTCTATTTTTGGGTGTCTCCCACCATGGGTGTCCCCTTTTCTCTTTTAACTCTAGGATCCTAGGAGCAAAGGCCAGGGGCCTGAATGGGGTGCCAGGTGTTGAAGTCATTCTACCTGGGTGTGGTGACTGGCAGGCAGGCTGCATGTGACCTGGGGTCAGGATGGGAAATGAACAATTCCAAGGGGATTTCCAGCCAAGCACCTTCTGCCTTTGCTAGCCCCAGGCCTCCCTTCTCTCTCAGGTATCCTCTATCCAGTGCCAAGCCATTCCATATGACATGTCACTGCTGCCTCCTTGCCTCGGTGCTTCCATTCATTCATTTGTTCATTTGTTTGTTCACCTAATGGATATTGTGTCTTTTATTTCTGTGAACACCCTAGGCAGAGATGTGAACAAAACAAACATGATCCTACTTTCATGGAACTTATCTTCTAGTGGGGGAAAGACAGGCAATAAAGAGACAGTGATGAAGAAGTAAATTACTAGGACATACGAAGCTAATAGTGTCATGGAAAATAGTTAAAGTGAGGCAGGAAAAGTGGCTCAAGTGTGTTGGGCAAGGAGCTAGCAGAGAGCAGGCTGCGGTGTCATGGAGCAGTGACCAGAGAGAGCAGAGGGAAGGGTGCTTGGCTTGATGAAAGTGACGACCTCAAGACCAGGGCAGGGGCACATAAGCTGTGAGGTGGGTTTGAGAACAGAGCACAGGCTCTGTGAGGTGTCTGAGCACCCCAGGGCGAGAGGCCCACTCCAGGCAGAGCTGCCAAGACTTCTGGTCCTGTCTCTGCAGGATCTAGGAGCTGAGGCGGGGTTTTGAGTAAAGTGTTACGATTCAACTTACAGAAGGGGCTGACATGGAAGCCCACAGGAGCCGGGCACTGGTGGAAAGGTTTGCAGACAGGAGGGGAAAGGAACATGCCTGTGTCTCTCCCACACAGTGCGAGGGACCGTGGGAGGAGCCTGGCCATCCATACCTGCCTCATCAGTCAATCCCTTCAATCTTGTGCGGGGTCATGGCTCTCACTACCTGTAAAGCCACCAGTGTCACATTGCAGGCCCTGTCTGCAGCAAAGGATGGAAAGGAAAAGCAAAGGAAGTAGGAAGATACGAGCATTTCCCATTCATTCCAGTTATGCCTGGCAGACTCGAGGGACTGCTGAGCGTGGCATCATCAGGTCACAGCACAGTTCGCACTGCTACATACCCATCCACGGGATCCTTCCCTGCCCTCTTGAGGTGCTCCCTGCCCTCTTGCAGCCTCACACTTGCCTCCCACCATCCTCTCCCTCTAAGAAAATGCACCTCCAATTGCAGCAGGGAGTGGGGTCTGCCAGCATTCTCCCTAGTCTTCTGCCCTGTGCACACTGAGTGCTTATGGAAGCAGTGAGTCTTTCTCAGAAGGTGCTCACAGGCTCTGGGTCTTGGCAGGCATTAGCCAGTGTCTTGAGGGTGTGTGTGACTGATAGCTGAGCTCGTGAGGGCTGGCTGCTTGGGGACCTCTGGAGACTTCTCCATACTCCAGGTGTGATGGAAGAACTAGCCGAGGGCCTACCTTTGCCTGGTGAAGCTATAGAAACATTCATGTGCTCCATTGGAAATGCTGGGAGCAAGGAAGGGGCAGCGTAGGCGGTGCTGTCGAGGCCTGTGTGTTTCTGTTGTGCCAAATGTGTTTCGGAGGACTTGGTGGGGACCCTCTCCCCTGGGCCCCGCACACCCACCTCCACATCAGGGGTCCAGGAGGAGAGAGCGAGGGCGGAGCCTGCTAGCTGGACCCTGTGGCGGAGTCAGAGCAGTCATCTCAGTGTCATTCACTATTGTCGGCTGTGCAGACCTGTCGGAAAGCTGTCATATTCGCTGCCACCCACACCCAAGCGCCCGTGTGAGCTTGGCAGTGTACACACTGAGGAAAAGCTGGATGTCCAGGGAGGACCCACTCCGTCCATTACACCTGAGTGTGCTGGGGGCAGAGGTGCTGCAGCTCAGATGAGGGTCTCTGCCACCACCATAATTGAGAGTGAGAAGGAGCCAAGGACTCTGGGAAAAAGAATCAAGCCCCAATCTGAGTGTGGGCAGTGACGGAGATGAGCTCACCCGGGGACCAGAGCCATCCAGAGGACTTGAGGATGGAACTTCCCCTCGGGGTCCAGCTGTGAGTCACCTTGGTTCATGTCCCTGCCGTGGCCCGGTCCCCAGGCCTCCCACTGCACCCAGGGCATCATGCTTACTGGGCAGGCCGATGACTCATCCAGTCACCCAAGCGAGCGCCCAGGGTGGAATCCCTCTCTGTGGTGGCATATGGACCCTGATGCTATCGGCCGGCTGCTGTCTTAGATGTTGTACAAAAGACTAGGGAATGTGCCTCCCCACAGAAGGGCTGCCAAAGCCGCAGCTGCAGCCAGCATATTCAGCCAGCATATTCGAGTGCAGTTGGGGAAGTGGGGGGGGGGGGGCTGGGGGCGCTGTTAGCCCTGGGCTGAGCTGGGCTGCCACACCTGGGACCTGGGGAAGTCAGAAGGGCTTCGGGGCAGCCACAGGCTGAGTTCACCCAGAAGGCCAGGCTTCGGGGTTTCGGGTTCCCTGCCACACCCAGGACAGGCTGGGCTATGACTTCTCCTTGTTTTTCACCTTCTGAGGAAAGAAACAGTGTCATCCTCTCCCTGCCCATCAGTCTGTCACCTGCAGGATCCCCTGGCAAAGAGACAGCCGTGCTGTCGGCTCCCGTGTCATGTGTGTCGGCTGTCTGTATCAGAAACCACGGCGGAGAGGGACTTTCTGAGGCTTAGAGAAGAGTAAATCCCCAAATTATTTTGGGAAGATTGTTTTCCTTTTTAACCCGACTTTTTTTTTAATATTGTCGTCTTCTCCCTCTTACTCTCTTTTAAATTATAAAATTGCCAGAGGGAGCGGATGAGCAAGGGGGGAAGATGCCCAGGGAAGACAGCTCAGTTTCTCCTGGGAGCTGACCTGTGTGGTTGCTGTCCAGGAGAGGAGAGTGCCCTAGGAGCTGGGCTGCCAGGCCTTGCTAGCCGCCTGACGTGCAGTCGGGAAGCATGTTGTGCACAGGCCTCCGTCCTTCCCGAGCACAATGCAGCTGACTCATTTTCATCACAGTTTTGTACTCCAGCTCATGGATCTGGAACTTTTCATCTCTAGGCTTTTGTTCCAGATAGGGTCAAGAGGTCTGGTTAAAGGTCAAAGGTGAGGCAGACCTGACCAGGCCTTGGGGCACGGCCTCTACCTGCTGTTCTAGGACAGCTCATCAGCCTCCTCTGGGACAGGGAATCAGCTGTTAGGTTGGGGGAACAGGGCAGAGAAGGTGCAGAGAGAGACCTGGCCATTTTGGTCCTGCCTGAGAAGTAGGTACATCTAAGGTACGGGCTGCACAAGAGGTGGCCAGGATAGGAGAGCTCGGGTGAAAGGGTCGGCTCTGGGTGACTCAGTCTACAGCGAACTATAAAAAGGAAGTGACTCACTTCCACCCGAACAAGAACTCTGCAGGCCCGGCTGCCAGCACCTGTCTGGGCCGTGGTTAGTTATTGACGCTGCCAGTGAGTGTCATGGGAACCGAGTGCTGGCCCTGAGGGCCAGAGGCAGCTGGGCTCTTCATGGCTTGCAGACTCGCTCTGTCTTCTCAGGGTTCTCCTCCTTAGGACCTGCGCACACTGCATCTGCATCTCCTGGGGTGGATCCACAGGGGAGAGGAGTAGAGGGACAGAGAAATGGGCTTGGGACGGGAAACATGGTCCTGTTGGAAAGTCCAGCCCAAGGATCCAGCCCAAGTTGGGTGTTCAGCAGTCAGTCGTGTGTGAAGCTGCACATCCCTGCGTGTGAGCTACCGATGCTGCCCCAGAGGTCTGCTCCAAGAAAGGTTGGCCCAGAGGTCCCACCAAGGGGAGCAGTGTGGCCCCCTGCCTGGGGACCAGGCTGAGGCTCACTGACCTCCAGCCCCAGACAAGCTGCGCTGCTCCAGTGACCCAGCCGACTCCTGGGCTGCCGGGGACAGTGAGATGGAGAGACAGACAGAGGTCCCACCCTAAGCACTTCTGAGGGCAGTGGGGAAAGCTGTCGATCGAAAGTTGATCCAGGAGTTCAGATCAGCCCTGCTCGATCCTTTCTCCAGACCTGGAAAAGTACAGAATGGGCAGCTTCTCTTCCCGGATCCCAAAAGACATGGCTCGCTGCTCTTGGGGGAGGCCCAGCCTGGGCTCAAGCCAGGCTGCACAGCCGGCGCTGGGCTTTCCACCTCCGTTGGGCAAGAGGGGAAGGCTGCTGGAGAGTCAGTTCCCCAAAGGCAGGAAGCCCTGGGCCCCGGGGAGGGCATGTCCCTCCTCTCTGTGGCCAGCTCTGCAAAGTCCTCGAGCGGGTGTGGAGCTGCCCCTTGCCTGCCTGGTGCAGAAGGGGCTCTGCACCGTGGGCGAGGACGTGCGCTCCCTGGGGGGCCATTCGCTCCAGGCGGCTTCCCCATCTGTAAAGTGGGACTAACAACATCTGTCCTGCTTGCTTGACAGTTTGTGTGAGGCCAGCTGAGCTCACCAAGCATGTGACAAGACTTGGGAGCGGCTTGGGGCCACCCAGATTGGGGTTTCAGCAGCAGGTTGCTTACAGTGATTAGCAGCAAAGCAGGACCTGAGGTTGAGGCTGCCTGTGGCGGCTTTGGCGGCGCCCACTGGAGAGTCCTTCAGGCTTCCCACTAGTATGCTAGCCTCCAGGTGGGTGAGCCCATCTGGGCTCCAGTGGGAATGGCGCCTGCCCTCGGCTCCTGCTTGGTTTTTGTCAGTTTGGCAGGTGCAGAAACAGGCATGGACTCTGCCCTGTAGGCCTTCCCAGGGATCCTCCAGCGGCCTGGATGGAGACTGTGATGCTGTGGTGTCCGTTTAGGTGTCCCCTGCCATCGGGTCTGTCCCATGTCTGTCCCGAGCCCCACCTGCTTGCCATCAAATGAGGGAGGCATCACCGAGAGTGTCAGATTTGATCCTATAGCTCAGGGGACCAAGCAGTGCTCTGTAAACGATCACCCAGGAGACACGTATCCTTAGCACAGCCTCTCCTGGAGCTCATTTTCCTGTGAAGAGGCTGGGGAAGTGCTGAGATCTAAGGAGCATCTTCAGTGGTGCCTGAGCAGCTCCTCAGTGCCCAGCGCTGTGCTCAGTGGTTGGCGAGGTTTGTAAGGGTTATACGTGGAATCCTTGCTCTCATCAAAGCACACTGATTCCAGCCAGTTACTTCCCTCTCCCAGCAGGACCCATGATGGTCTAAGACTTTCAAGATAGCTACTTTCTGTTAGGACACTTTGATGATGGAGAATTTGATTCCTCCAAAAGCCACCCCCTCTGATGT
Organism: Petromus typicus; assembly: GCA_004026965.1. Taxonomy (NCBI): domain Eukaryota; kingdom Metazoa; phylum Chordata; class Mammalia; order Rodentia; family Petromuridae; genus Petromus; species Petromus typicus. The sequence goes on along the minus strand of PVIR01003366.1, from coordinate 64,465 downwards.
TAGTAACTCTCACAAGGTGATCATGTTTGCAGAAAAAAGTCTTTACAGATATAATTAAGGAATTTTGAGATGAGATCATCCTGGATGTTGGGTGAGGCCTTGATCTGATGATCAGTGCTCCAAAGAGAAGTGACACAGAGAAGAAGGTGACACAGATGGGCCAGCGATTGGAGCGAGGCATCTACCGGCCAGGAAATGCCAGAGGTTACTGGAGAAGCTGCAAGGAGAGAGGAGACACTTCTCCCTTGGAGCCTCCAGCGGGATTTTGGATGTCAGCTTGCATAAGTGAGTTCGTGTTCAGAGTCACCACTTGGTAGGAACAGATTGTAGCAGCCTTGACACCTGGGTGCCCTGACTGTGATGCCCTTGGTCGCCTGCATTTCCCCAGGTCCTGCTTCTTTGTTCATGCAGGGAAATCCTACCAGATTTAGCTTTCAGACCATTCTGCAACTCAGTGCATAACTCGCAGAGGCAGAAGAGATTATGAGGTGCCTTCCTTTAGTCTGCTGATAATAGTAAGAGGAATACTTACAGCTATGTCATTGTATGATGTTAGTCCTTTATTATTAATAGTTCAGTATTTTATGATTGTTTAGGAATACACCATAGAACTGTGATATTATTTTTGGACAGTTCTTTGATGTTTCTGATAAATTTTTCTTTTGCTGTGAAATAAGGCTCCAATGATAATTCTTGTGGCAAGAACTTTTTCTCCCCTAAATATACTGGTTTCCTGGGGCTCACTGTAGCAAATTGCTGCAAACTTGGTGGCTTAAAATATCACAGATTTCTTCTCTTACAATTCTGGTGGCCAGAAGTCTGAAATGAGACCTCTGGGGCTGAAATCCAGTTGTAGGCAGGGCTGGTTTCTCATGGAGGCTGTGGGGACTAGTGCTCCCCTGGCTGCCAGCACTCCTTGGCTTGTAGCCACGTCATCGAAGCCTCTGCCCTTATGGTCCCTTTGCATTTCCTTCTCTGTCTGTAGTCAGATCTCCCTCCACCTCCCTCTTCTAAGGACACTTGTGATTGCACTTAGGATAATCCCGGATAATCCTCTCATCTCAAAATCTTTAACTTAATCCCATTTGCCAAATCCGTTTTGCCATATAAGGCAACCTTCATCGGTTGAAAGGATCAGATCATGGCTCTTTTATTTTCTCTTTTGCGAGGGTAAAGAGAATGGAGAATGTGTCCCTATTTAGCTCATCCTCATTCCCAGGGCTGTGCTCTCCTGTGCATCTGGTCAGTGGACACACAGGGTAGGAGGACAGGACCTAAGCTGATGATCATGAGCGGAGCTCAGCCCACTGAACTGCCTCTCTGCACACTGTCCCTTTAAGAGCTTTCTCCACAGAGTCAGATCTGGTCTGGTCAGGAGGGAGGGAGGGAGCTGCAGATTGAAACCCCATTACAGGAATCATTTAAAGTTTGCCTCTAGGAAGCTCAGGGCTAATGAGATAATTCCTATTAGGAGAGGAAGGAAATGAAGGTGGCCTGACATCCTTTCTGTCTCTAATTTATGTGATTCACTGAAACCTCCCCCTCTCCCCACCCGGCCCCCTCCTTCGGCTGCCCCTTTGAATGCTGGTTCCCCTGTCCATCCCCTCTGCCAGCCAGGCTCTGGTTTCCACAAGTCCCAGCTTGCAGGCACCTGGGAAGGCCGCCTTCCACCCAAATGAGGCATCTGGCTCAGTTCTTGAAGGCTGTGCAGCCACGGTCCGCTTTGCTCTGTCCTGTGTCCCTGAGCCTTGCTCCACTGCACTCTCTGACGACCCCTTTCCCCCAGACAGTAGGACCTGCAGGACCAAAGGAAAGAGAAAAGCCACAACAGAGCACAAAGGCTGCAGAGGGGTGGGGAGGCCAAAGCTGGCCTGAGTTCACTCCACCCCCAGGACTTCAGGCGGAGGGAGCCAGAGAGAGGTCTTCTCTTCCTGTTTTGCTCTGCTGCCTACACTTTTGGTCAAAGTTCTCCGCAAACATAAAAACCATTCTGGGTCTTTATTCAGAAAAGTGTGAAGTCACCCAAACTTCAGGGTTTTGAAGTTCACATCAAACCCTGGGAGCATTTTTGGGCTGGAGAGAGAAGAGAGCCCAAAGAGGGAGACCCATCTGTCTGGGGGACATCACTGTCAGCTGTCACCATTTTTCTTTTCTCACACATGCTGGGGACGAAACCTGCAGTGTTCCCTGTACTGGAGGGCTACATGGCTCTCTCGCCCTGTCTTGGCTCACGTCCTGTCCTCCTCTCCTGCTCCCCAGGGAGGCCAGATGGTGACTCTCCCGAGTGAGGCCAAGGGCCAGTACAGCTCTGGCCCCAGGACCTCCGGCCGCCTGATGTGCCGTGTGGGTGGCCTCCTCTGCAAGCTCACTGCATGACCTCCCGGTGCCGGCAAGGACCCAGCTGCAGCCTTGGTAACAGCCTGGCTCCCCTGGGATGGAGGGTGCTGAGGTCCAGTTCCTCCACCCATCATCCTGCCACAGAAGCCACAAGCTGGCCAGGACACGAGTGTCTGGGCCACGCAGGCCGAACCCAGAGGCACTGTTTTCAGTGAGGTTGGCCATGCTGGCTCTGAAGGCTGCTGTGTCTTCAGGAGTGAGACAGAGACAAACGGACCAGAGCTCAAGAATGAGAGGACCCAAATGAGAAGGATGAAAGTATTATAAGGCAGAAAAGTAAGAGGTGGACATCAGGCTGGGTGTGGCTGGGTAATGGATTGCTTTCTTAGCCTGTGCAGGGCCTGGCTTGAGCCACAGGGCTGTGTGTTGAAGGGAGGGGGTCGTTTGTACACTTGAGCCTCAGGTAATAGTGTTAGGAAGAAAGCTCTGGTCGACACTTGCAGTGGGGCCTCCTCTCTGGCCACATCCCTTGGCCTTGTAACCTTCATCTTACATGTGGGCCCAAGTTCTCAGGGATTGTAGAAGTAATTGAGGGAGTATTAAAAGAGGGGTGGTAAGTAAGGGTTAATCCAAATGTTAAAAGGGGACCATTGGAGGCTAGATCAAGACTTCTTTATACACCATGCACGCATGGTCTCCACCAGAAACTCATCACAGTAGTGGCTTTTTCTTTGCTGGGAACGTGCTAATAGTATTTCAACTTTGAAGAGAAAGAGTCCATAGGAGAAGGGAGTGGTGAAGAATAACAGTACTTACTGAGTCCTTAGAGGTTCACAGAGTCCTTACTAGAGTCACTGGGATTTTCCTGTTTTATGGAGGGGTCAAAAAGAACTGAAGTAGCCTGTCTAGGATCCTAAAACTTACAAGGAGCTGATTTGGGATTTGAACCCTGATGTCACTGCATGGCATTAAGCTCAGGCATCTCAGATGAGATTTGGCACCTAGACTGTTCTCCTTGGTAGGAATGAGTGTCCCTGCCCTTTGTCTCTCCCATAATTGTAGAATAATTAGCTTATATTGCCAGTGGTCTACTTTTTCATTCACTCTTCGGTTCATTTGTGCACCCATCCAACCAGCTCGGTCCCTCTGCAGTACCGACAGTAGGCTTGGTACTCTCTGGATGAAAAAGAAAGCATACCTCTCCCTGTGTGCCTGGCCATCGACCAAGCTGCTGCATGAGCTGAGGAAGCCTTCGAGCAGCCCGTTGGAAGTCTGTGCTCTCTCCTGCCAATGGGGAGTCCTTGGTAACCCAGATCCCCTGTGACCTCATGGCGGACTTGAGTGCTGGTCTTAAACATCTGTGTAGACAGTGGAGTGTCTTCTGGGGCCTTCAGGTACCAGGGGAGGGGAACCTGGCAGTCTCTTCTGGGGACACAGTACAATACTGACCTCCTTTCCAGGACCTCTTACTCGTTGTGGTCATCCACAAAGGGGACAGGATCGCCTTCATTGCCAGTCCGCCATGTACTGTAGTCATTCTAAGAAAGACCTGGTGATTGGCTGTGGAGTGGCCCCCCAGGGACATACTGTAATAAGGAGAGGACACAGGGAGTTGGGACTGGGGAACCTGTTATCTTTAAAGTCCATCTTTGGAACAGTCCATGGGGGACATACAAGGGACCCAGGTCGGCTAGTGCGGAAGGGTCTTTGATCTACCTATAAGTTAATGCTTTTCCTTGGTGAACTGAGAAGCAGCCCCACCCGGGCCTAGAGATAACAGGCTAGTGCAATCGCAAACCACCGGCCTCTTGATAATGCTGGATTTATTGAGGTCTGGTTTTTGCCCAATGGGAACACATCCGGCGAGCATCAAAGGGAGCAGGCGTCACCTTGTGCAAAGAATCCTGGGCCCACGGGTGTGTGTGTGTTGGGAGGGTGTGTGTGTGTGGCTGTGTGTGCACAAGGCTGCCCGTTGGCAATTACCCTCCTGTAGATCAGAGGCCACCGGCTCCAGAGAGGCCTTGACAAGCCATGAACTCTACTCCCTTGTTAGGTTGGTCCAGCTCCTCAGATGTCCCTGCACATCTCGAATCTGAGGGTCACTTCTGTGTTATTCTGTCCCAGACTCTCTGTCCCCCAGACGGTTGATGTGAGAAATTTAATGGACAGGTGGGAGGAGGGTCCTTGGAAAAGACAGAACCTAAAGCTTTGGAAACCAGACTTCCTCCATTACTGTCTTGTGCAGTCTTGTGCATACCCTCAAGTGAACTGCAGAATGTGCCTCTCACCCACGATGGGAAGGAACAGGATGTGGGGTGTGGTGAGAAAACATGGGGGAGCAGTGGGAGAGCTCACGAGTGACGGTGGAGCTGTGCTCCTGGGGCGAGGTCATCTCCCTGCTCACCTCCAGGCTATGCCTCAGACTTGTTTTCTGGGCTGTCAGGATCCTGTGCGTTGTGTATTGGCCTCTGGAGACCAGAGGAGAAAAACACCACAATACAAACAGAACATCTGGAAGCTTTCTAAGGTTTATTTTTTAACACATTTGCAAGAGTCAGGACGTTTGTGCACAAGGTTTACGGGCTGGAGGGAACCCTGGGATCTTAGTCAAAGGGGAATAGATTCTGATTTGGGGGGCATGGGGTAGGGAGAGGAAGGTGAGAGTGTTGAAGCAGCCACTACTATCTGCCAAGTTGTCAATCCCCTCGCTGCAAACCAGAGCTTGCTGGAGTCTATAGGAAGAGAAGGGGCTGTGCCGGGGCCCGGGCTCCGGGCCTCCTGGCACTACCAGAATGGAGCAGCCAGGTTCTCCTTCCTTGTTCTAGTCACTTGCGCTAAATGGACCAGCAGAGTAGAAAGCAGAACCCAGGAAGGGCTGGGATGTGTAGGCATGCGCCGTTACCCCATTGCAGCATCGCTTGCTGACATGGTAGGAGTTCTATGGACTCCCGTCTGGTCCCCTGGCTTTCTGTCTAGGCTGTACCGATGGGGTGGAAGTAGGTGGGGGAAGGAAGGCTTCACCGTGGCCCTGCAGCTACTTGTCACCTTAAGATCACTAGGGCCTGTTAGCCTGCTGTGGTTCCTGCGTCTTCTTCCTCCTCTTTTTCTGTCTCTTCCTGTCCTTCCTCCTCATCTTTTTTCTCTTCCACTTCCTTCTCCTCTTCTTCCACCTCCTCCTTTTCTTCCTCTCTCCTTGTTCTCCTCTCCTTTCTCGATTCCCCTTAACCTCCTCCTTTAGATGTGCTAGACGTAATGATTTGGGCCAATGGAAACAAGGAAAAGCATGGCTCAGCATTTGAGCCAGGCAGGCCGAGATGAAATAATGAATGCAGAAGTTCCTGCAGGGAGGAGACCCGACACAGGACTTCATTTTTCTTTTGGAGGTTAGAACATCAGTTCACTCGCCCCCTCCTCCCTTTGGTTGCTGGTTTCTCATTTAACTCTTCCCGTCCTCCCATCCGTCTCCGCTGTAGCCTGTGGCCAAGAACATTGTCAGGGCTCCATTAAGCACCGGGAGGCCTCAGCTTGACCAGCACACAAGCTGGTTCCGGCTGCAAGTGTAGCCCTGGAGACTCTGCACCTTTCACCTGCAGGCAGTCCCGCTGCTCCACCACCATCATTCCCAAGCCAGTGCTTTCTGCGGGGTGAGCTCATGTTTATGGCTCATTGTGTGTTCTGTTTATTAGGGGAGTAAACCGAGGCCTTGTGTAGTTATTCAGGGGAGAGACTGAAAGGTATCCACCCTGTTCTTCTGGGAGCCGAGGTGACACAGCTTTGAGGAATTCCACCTAGCAGGCTGCCAGGATTTAGGCTCCAGGCACCCGGGCACTCTAGGTGCAGTTTCCACTTGGGAGCCACGTGGGCTTTCTGCTCTGGGAGGAAGGGATACCCCTGGGCAGCCTGGCACCGTGTCCCCTCTGGGCTGCTGGCCTTCTCTAGGCGGCTGTGAGATTCACCTGGCCAGTTTCAGGTGCTGCCCCGGCCCCGCCCTCACGGATGCTGATTGCACTGGCCAGGTGAAGCCTGGGCGATGGATCTGGAAAAGCTTCCTGGCAGGTGGTTCTGTACAGCAGGGGCAGAAAAGAGACACTACTCTGGGGCAGAGTTTCCCACATGGCCTGTGTTTGCAGCCCTCCCACCTAACGGCAGTGTCTGAGACCTTTGAGTTATCACTGAGGGGGTGGGAGGGTGCCAGTGGGGCCCCCACACACCCTGCTGGTGCAGGCCTGTGCTTTCTGGGCCATTGCTCTGGAATGACTCTCTGTCCCACTTGCCTGGCTCTGTAATGTAGTCTTTGTGATCTTTGGGAAACTAAAACAAGGACTTGTCAGTGAGAGAAGAGTCTCTGTCTTGCATAACTGAAATCCAGAGGAAGGCTGCCCAGTAGCCCTGGAGTGACAGGGACTCAGGAGTCTATCTGCTTACTAGGCCGTGTTAGTACATGGCTTCCACCTAAATGTCCCTTGTAGCCCAGGGTGGTTGCTGGAGAACCAACCGTCACGTCCTCATTGAAAATAGAAACCATAAAGATGCAGGTAAAACTCGAGTTCTTTCCAGCACATTAGCGTGGCCTTCCTAGAATTATTCCAGTAGTTCTGCCTACAACTCATTGACTAAATTTTAATTACATGGCCATGTCTACCTGCCTGAGGAACTGAGAGATGCAGTCTTTTTATTCTATACTGTACCATGCCAGCCACAAATCAGACTTTTGGTAACTAAATGGAAAGGGTAGAATAGATACTGGAGTGAGCAACAAATAGTGCCAGCCCTTATCTGTATGTCTAATCTTCTACAAGTTATCACTTCCTTGGCATCCACTATACTCCGGGTGCTTTTCACATATTATCTCATTTAATCTGAAAAGCTTTGCACAGTAGATATAATATTATCTTTGTCTTGCAATGACGAAATCAAGGCTTTCAGAGATTAAAGCCACCTGCCCACACTGTAGAAGCAAACAGCATAATTTAATAGTCTGCTGCAAAGTTTGAGCTGCTTCTGGCCTCAAGTGCTTTCGGAGACCTGTCCTGTTCCTGCTGAGTGGCCAGGGTGTTGGGTTGGACTTGCTACACAGGTCTGGATCTCCTCCTGTCTGGTCAGCTCCATTCTGTTGGTATCTGAATCCCTCCTTTGCTGTCATCTTCAGAAGTGTATGTGGAAGTGCAAGCCCCACATTTCCTAAGACCAATCTCAGAAGACTAAAGTCAGCATGTCCACAGGAATGGCTCTTCTGGAAGCTCTAGGGGACAGCCATCGCCTTGGCTTTGGGGGGGCCTCATCTCCCCCACCCCTTGAACCCTGCCAGCCTCCTGCTTCCACAGTTGCTTCTGCTGCCTCTGTGCGTCAGAGCTCTCTCTGCCTCTCCTGTATGACGCATGTGATACCACGTAGGGCCCAGAAGGCTGACCCAGAATCACGTCCCTCCCCTTAGCTGGATCACATTTGTGCAGACCCTTTTGCATATAAGGTGATAGTCCCAGGGTGCAGGGACCTGGGTGTGAGTGTCTGGGGGCCATTAGCCTCGTGCTGCTTGTCCTCCATGTCCCCATTTCTCTCTTATGAGAAACATAGACTGCTGTGACATGGACTCCTGTGTATTCTACTTCTGTGCAGGAGTTTCAGAAGAGCCCAGAGGTGGGCTGACAGGGAAAGCAGTGTGTCGGAAGCCTTGGTGAGTCAGTTTCTGTGGGCTGTAGCAACAGGTGTGAAAATGCTCGAGTGCGGAGGAATGGGTGGTGGGGGTGCAGATCCTGCTCTAGACACAGGTGTGTCACCTTGGCCACTGTGACTTCACCTCATGTAACATAAGACAAAGAAACATAAGAGAAGATGTGGTTCCATAGCAAGCTTGATAGCCCTTCTCGTCTGCAAGTGCCTTCCAGTCCCCATTCCTGATGTGGCCTTCCTCTGCACTCACAGAAGCGTGCCTTTAGCCAGTAGAAACTCGACACAGAGGAGAGTTTCACAGGCAGGTGGCTGGTATGATCTGCTCACGTCTGTACCCCATTTTTCTACTCTTGTTTATCCTCTCATCCCCCAGTTTCTCATGGCTGAGTCTGCCTCTCTGGGATGAGAGTCTCAGGGGTTGTGTGTTTTTGCTTTGTATTTATTTTACAAATGCCTCACAACGTTCCCCTCTTGTTTAATGTCCCACTGCCAAGTGCATGGAGTTGCCAGGCAACAAGAAGGAAGTCCCGACTGCTGCCAGTTAATTTGCTAGCTGCTCACGTCTCCCAGGGGAAAGGCTTCTCCAAGATAGCTCAGAAAGTGACTGCCCAGGGAGGGAAAAGAAACCAGAGGAAGTTTGGAGAACTTCGGGTTTGTTCAGGGCATTTTCAAGTCCAAGTGCAAGGGTGTGTCCGAGGGCCTGGGCAGCACCTGGGGCAAAAAAATGTTTCCTCCTTGGCCACCAAGTCCAGGACCTCAGAGCACCTCTGTGCCTGCATGTTGGCTGCGGTTTGGGATTTATATGTAGGTGACTGTGAAATGTAGTCTGTGTCTCCTGTCCCAGTTTTCTTGTGGAGAAACATCTGTAAGTGTCTTTGCTCCATTCCCTGGGACCTCACTGTCCCCTCTCTCCTCTCTGGCCATCAGCATGCTTCTTTCAGCTGTTCGATCCCTGGTGACGCTGCAGGAAGGAGACCACCTGTGCCTGGCAAAGGCTGAGCCTCTTGCTCATGGCCTTGCTGCTGCCCAGGCCCGTGATGCCTCCAGGCTCCCAGTAGAGATTTTCTCTGGAAATTGCTGCCCTGACCCTACGAATACCCAGGCAAACCCTTCTTCTCTGTGGCCTTCACTGAGCCCTCAGAGAGTGGGGTCTGCCTGTTTGCTTTGTTCCTGTATCCACTGTATCCAACTTTTGATTGCAAAGATTTTTAATTGTATACTTATTCCTGGGAGTGGACAGTGGATGCTTCCTCCATCAGATGCAGATCGTCTCTTTCTGTGCCTGGGTCCCCAAAAGCACTGGGTGTGCCAGATACACCCATTATTCACAGTCGAAGGTGAGGGAGTGAAGAGCTACAGCACATGCGAGACCATCTTAGTTTCTTTGCCATCAGCATTAGGGAAAAAGCAGCGGGTCTGCCGCTTTCATCTTTTTTCTAACAGCCCATTGCACACTCTGAGTGAGTTGCTGAGGGAGACTATACAGCAGACCCAAGTACCAGCCAGAGTGAATGTCAAGTGCAGAACCTGAGTTAGAGTGACATTGGCAGGCTTGACACCTCAGTTTCCCTGCCTATAAACTGGGTGATCCAACACCTCCCAGCTCCCAGCCTCGTATCTCACAGGTGTGGCAGTGATGGGCCAAAAAGCAGAATTTCCCACTTTCTCTGGGCTGGCTGAATAGTCAGCTGTGTGTGTAGTGGAAGAATATTGCAAGGTTTTCCGAGGATGGTTCAGTGTACAAAATGTTCCTTGGGAGGTATAAATAGGGTCTCTCTCCCTCCTTTTATTTTTTTAGACTAAAACACTGCATTTTGAATATTTTGTTCATTTATAGCATTAGGTAGGGCATGGTGGACTGGAGTGGGAGGCGGGACTCTCCCTGCAAGTGCCACATTTAACTCTTGTGCTGTGTTCTGGTCCACAGGCTGGGAAAGACGGTGAGGCAGCTGCCTCCCGGCCACCAGGAAGCATTGGGAGCCACTGCATGCCCAGCAGCATCCCCCGAAGTGCCTGGCTGAGGGCAGCCTCATCTGGAGAGGCAAGAGCCCTGGATGGACCGAGGACTCTTACTCTGGAGCATGTAGATACTTCTGGGCTTGTGGAAACGTTTGGGTAGAAAGCAAAGACCCTCACGTGAAGGACCAGTGTGTGTGTGGACCTGAGTTGGTTGAAGATGTGAGGCCAAGGGGGCCTGTGCCCTGAGGAGGCTCACCATCCCAGCTGGGCCTTCCATCTTGTGGCACCATCCCCCACAGCCACCTGCTGCTGGCATCTTCCCCGCCCAGCCCCTGCACTGTGGCTTCCCCACACCCTCCCCCCACCCCACCTCCCACACCTGCACGCCTCTGTGCAGAGTGATCCCTCATGTTTGCTCCGCTATCGTCCAGCCAGAGGCTGAGTGAATTGTTAACCACACTTGGGCCAGACAGGATCTTGGTTTTCCTGCTCCTAAAGAGGCCGGCGCTGGAGCATTGAAGCAGCCTTGGAAGAGGGTTGGGGTCTGCGCACAGGACTCAGCAAAAGTCTTCTAGTTGTTGGAGCCCAGGGGAGGTCTGGGCAGGAGAGCAAAGTGCTCAGTGCGCTCGACATGTGCCTTGCACAGAAGCTCATCCGCGAGGGCAGTAAGTGCTGCTGTCTACCCAGCAAGCAGATCTTTGACACAGTTAGCTGTGCAGACCCTCTCCCGTCAGTGGCCCTGTTATCTCATAGATCGTGGTGTTTAGTGACTGGTGCCAGGCTTGCCAGCTCCCATGTTGTGTTGTTGAGGACCTTTCTCCTCAGTTCCCACAGGTCAACCGCACATTTGACTGCTGCTGAAGGCTTTCTGTTCCCCTTACTCTGTGCTGCCACCTTTGTGGTTGAAAACACGTCTGAAGTCTCTGTCACGGTCCAGCCTTGTCCAACACGCAGCGCCAGAAACATTAGCAATCTATTATTTGTGAAGGGGATGCCCATTTGCTTTGTAGAAAGAGCAAAAGTATTCTTGCATCTTGGACAAGGAGTTTGTGTGGCCATTTTGTGACTCCACTGTCTTCTATGAGAGTGATAGGGTCATTCTTATTCTTGGCATTTCAGGTTCACCACAGAGTGATCTTCTGAAGATATTTGGTGCTACTGAAACACAAAGATTGTTTATAGGTCTTGTCTTCTCTGCTTTGCACAGCCTTATTATTTGGTTCGTTTAGGTTTTAAGGAACTTCGCAAGTGCTGGTCTATTCCAAAGTTTCAGTGAAAGAAACACAGGCAAGAAATTGTGCGAGCAGCTATCCTCAAACCCATAGTCATCTGGTATACCCAGTAGCTGTAAGCAGTTTCCAGAGATACAGGGGCAGCAAGAACAGTGCATCATGATCACTGCCCACCAGGATTCACTGCCCCTGGCTCTGGAATTCTACTGTTATGATGAGCTGGGGTGGGAGGAGTCACTGTCCCAGTATTCCAGAACTTTAAAAAAACAAAAAAAAGTGACATTATCCTTTAACATTAAAAACACAATAGTTTATTAAGAAATAGCAATAGCCACTGAGAAAAGTGGGAAATAAATAGACCATGATGTGTATGTGTGTGTTCATATGTGTATATATACACACATGTTCTCAAGCATGTGTGTGCTACATAAAATAAGAGCACAATTCTGCATCTTTGCTAGACAGAGACAAAGAGCTGAAATCTTGGCACTGGTGTTGTCTAGAAAGTGAAGGAGTTGGCTGGAGGACTTCCTGAAATTCCTTTGAACTCTAGAATTATTTAAAATATCAAGGGCGTGTAAATTGGGGCTAAGTGTGTACTTTTCTTCTAAAGTCTCCTAGATAACCTTTGAGTTGGATTCGGAGAGTGTGGAGTGGGGCCTCCCAGCTCATTCTTACCTTTCCAGATCACCAACTTTATCTGGGATCAGGGAGCGGAACTTGGAGGCAGGAGCAGAGAAAGGGGGACAGACTTGTGCCAGCCCAATTTTTTTCTTTTTTGGTGTTCCTGACAAGTAAGAACAGTCAGTAGGCAAATTATAGGTTCTTTTGCAGGTTAGAAAAGCCGGGTTTTCAGGATCACACAGCATCCTGAAGTTGTCGCTGCTTGTTGGGGGATTCAGCCTCCATCTTTCTGCTGAAAGACAGGCATGTGCGGCTTCAGTGCTGGCACACGAGTCTCTTCTAATCCCACACATCTTGCGTGACGTGGCCACAGTGAGCTAATTACATGCTGGAGTGGAGCGGAGTGTGAGGCATTCGGACTGTTCCCATTCCTCAAGATCCCCGTGCACCCTGGTGTTTGGTTCTGAGCCAGCTCTCCCACCCTGCGCCAGCCCGCCCAGCTCCTTGGGCGCCGTTTTTCTCTTCGAATACATTTCACCTGTTCCTTTCGTCTGTGTCATGCACTCATTCTTTGCTTGCAGAAGAATTGTGCTATTGGGTCAAAGGCAACACTCTCTTCATACTCCCTTCTCATGTCCTTCATCTCCCAGGATCCTAGAGGCCAGAGTGATGCTCAGTGTCGTTTTGCTCTGGATGGACCGTGCTTATGGCAGGGACCTCTTTGATACATCTGGTTGGGATCATCTGGTCAGTGAGCCAGCTGTTGGGCTGAGCTGCAGATGAGGCTGAAGGCTGAACAGCATTGAACCTGGTGAGGAAGTGGGGAAATTAAAGAGAAAGGCATGGCCATAAAGAGTCCCAGTGCTAGTGTCGGAAGACTATATGTCCTAAGAGTATATTCTGCCTTGTCCCCTATGTCTGTCTCTCTCTCATTTTTGCATCTAGGAGGGGTCTAGAGCTGGTAAAACATACAGTCCAGAGAAGCCAGAGACTTGAGTTTCTGTTTCACAAAGTCCTCTGTCCGAGTTCCTTCTTGTAAAATGATGAGGTCAAGTGCAAAATCCAGGAACCTTCTCCTAGCTGTATCCTCCATGATGCCATCACCTTTGACGCATACACCATTGGCCTGCTTATAGTTCCTGTCTTCAAGATTTGCTATTTGTTCTGTATTGGAAAAGCATGTTAAGCTGAGTGTAGTGACGCCTATCATCCCAGCACTCTGGGAGACTGAGGCAGGAGGATCTTAGATTTGAACCTGGGCAGTTTAGGGACTTAGTGAGACTTTGTCTCCAAAATATAAAAATAAAAAGGGCTGAGTATGCATCTCGGAGCTAAGGTTTTGGGTTCATGCCTTAGTACTGCCCAAGCAAGAGAAGAACTTGACAGACCTTCCCCATGGTGCAGTGTAGCAAACCCATTGAGGGCTGAATGTGTTCATCTTGCCTCCGTTCAGCAGAGTGCAGCTTAACATCATAGTCGCTCCTGACCCCCATCAGGCTCTCCTAGGAGCCTTCTTGTGGCACTGAAATGCAGCCCACATGCACACTCTGGCCCTCATCAGATGTCCCTGGAGATCTGCAGGGAATACGCGAGTCATGTTGCCAGAGAGACGGCGGGTTCTCATGGGAACGCAAGTCCCCAGGCTCCAGAGGCTGTGGCTTAAAGGAATTCAGATAACTTTGGAAATGGCCTTTGGGTAGGACCCTTCCATTCCAGGCTGACGGCAGGGAGGTAGAGGGAGGCCTGAAGAGAGCCCTTGACAGCAATAACTAGTCTTCTGTGTCTGCTAGCTCCAAGGTCATGGGTAAGTCATCAAAGCACTTTCTCTGACTCTGTTTTTCTCATTTGTAGAATGGGAGATGGCAGAGAAGTGGGTACTGATGGTGCCCTAGGCTCATCCCTGGTCACCTTCCCAGCCTTCCTTGACCCAGTTGGTGTCCGAACCTTTGCCAAGTGGTGCCTTGTGTTCCTTCATCTTTGGCTGCGCAAGTCCAAAGCAGGCCTGTCTGGGGAAGTCCATTACTGAAGGATACTTCAAAGCTGTTTGCACATGCCGTCAGTCGCGCTGGACATGAGTTTGTTGAGGGAGAAGGCAAATAGACACACAGCTGATGACAGGAGGAAGAAGGGGGGGACTATTTACCCCCTGGGGGACTGAGAGGCAAGAAAAAAAACCGTGCCTGCCGTTTTGACCAATAAATAAAAACTGGGAGCTCTGCATGGCTCAGACCATGGGGGATTTATTAGTTTGCTTAGTGAAAGGCAAATATTAAGTCTGAAGTTGACCCATCCTGGGACCTGCCTTTTGGCTTTTGTATGCCGTCAGGCGCCGATCACCGGGTCCGGGTACTCGGGGTTATCGAGTTCTGTCGAAAATCTTTTTTTCTTTTAATTGTTTTCCATCTCTTTCCTCCTTCCCCTTGCCTCCCACGTTTCCTGGTAACTCAGCTCTGGCTTTCGGAGGAGTTGGAATCCTTGTCCTGCCCCTGAAAGTGCTTGTCTGTGGGGCTCCGGCTGGTCCGGACCTGCCAGCCAGCACACTGCTTGTCCTCCCGCAGGAGCCTCTTCCATCTGTTCGGGACTGAATGTGAAGTCCCGGGCTGTGGGCAGAAGACACAGCCCTCTTTCAACTTAGAATAAGTGTAATGACAAGCATCCGGAAGGGTAGGTCCCAAGTCTTTCTAAGCTGTGACCTTTCCATCCTGGCTGACTGTAACTCCCTGCCTGTAACAGGAGATAGCAGCTGACTGTGCTCAGGTGAGCTGTTTGAGGAGTGGAACTCACTGGGCCCCATGACTCGCCATACAGTGACTGGCATCCAGAGGGGTAGACAGTCTACCCCGGTTCCAAGTGTGTACGACTGAAGCAAGAGGGGGCCTTTCTTACCACTGCAGTTCTGGGTGCTTAAGCCCTGCATGGGCACAGCACAGTAGGGCACACTGCTTGCTGTAACAGGTACCCAAGAGAACCAGTCTGTGAGAGGAGGGGTGACTGTGGTTCACAGTGTCGGAAGTTCCAGTCCATGACCTGCAGGCCTAGTGTCCTGCTGGGAGTGTGGGGCAGAGCGGACCTACTCACTCATGGCCAGGAAGCACAAGTGACACGGGAAGGGACGTGACCCTGTGATCTCATTAGGGGCCTATCCACACTAACCTGCAGTCTCCATTGGTGCCCCTCTGAAGTCTCTGCCACTTTCTATTGTGTTACTCTGGGGACCAGGCCTCTCCCACATGGGACTCGGGGAAACTTTTCTCTGGGCAGCACTTCGTGGAGGAGCTTTTTAGAGGGGGAATAGATGTTGGACACCTATTCTGTGGAAAGCTTCTGGGTCCTTCAACACTTGTCACAGATTGTCCATTTTCCAGGAGGCCTTCCTGAATTTCTCCTTCCTTCCCAATCAGATGTGACCTCCCTCTTGAAGAGTCTTTTAAAGCATTTGATGTCATATACTAACAAATGCTGATCCCTCCTTCCTTAACCCTGGTACGTCATCATCTCATCTCCTACACTCATACTGAACTTTTGGGTACCCTCTGCTCCCTCCCTCCCCACCCACAGACTATAAGAACAGGAACTGGGTTCCTTATTCATTGAAATTTATTCCCAACATTCCCAATCATACACAGATCACGTGGCAGTTCGTCTGACAGGCATTTCATGTAGTCAGTCATATAATCATCAGGGGACATTGGCATACAGAGACATAGAGGATCTATTGTCTTGACTGAGTCTTGTATGTAACAAGTTAAGATTCAAAGCCAGGGTCATGGAGGATCTCAAGTTCACAGCTTCTATATTGTGGTACAATGGCTTCTACATGGTAAATAGACATTGACTTGGATTTTCCTGTGTATGATCGGTAACTTACATATCACCACATTTGCCTGTTTTTGTTTGTCTGCTATGAATCAATAAAGTGATGTGTGAACAACAGAGAAAATCGGTATGTTGTTTCCTTGGTTGGTTGATATGTGTGGTTTTTGCTAGTTAACTGCAAGATAGGTTTCTGTTTAAGGTAGGAAAGACCTACTGTACATTCAGAAGTTCAGATCAAAACTTCTGGAGTTTCACCTTGTCTAATAGGGAAAAATAAAAGGAAAAAAAAAAAAAGAAAAGGAAAAAACCACATCTGAGGCAGTCCCTGCTCTCAGGATTTCATGTGCAGTCTGGTTAGACAAGACCAGCGTGTATAAAACCGTCAATCACATTTGCCACATGAACTTGAACTTTCAGTTAAAATTACCGGAGGATCTGGATGGACTGTTTCACCTGTGTTTCACCCAAATGTGAACTTTCCCAACAGGTTGTGGGCAGAGCAGTTGGGTATCACTGGGCAGATCGCTGGGGGCTGAAGGCGCAGTGAGAGGAGATGCTGCCCCCGGGAGCGCACACCAGAAAGAAGAGCCCGTGCCTCCTGCTGTCCAGTTCCTGCCCGTGGAGGAGGCTGGAGGGAGGGAGCTTCGCCACCTGTTGGGAAAAGGAACACTGAACGTCCCCTCTCCTTACCTCATCTGAGTGAGAAGCAAGAGCTGGGAAAAATGGACCATGTCCTCAGTGGACCACGGTCATGGGAATCTATCACTGCTATCAGGCGGGACAGCAGTGATAGAACCTATAGCCAAGAAAAGTCTGGCCGGGCAGGTGGTCATGAAGTCCATTGTTTCTGTGAGGGCTCACACTTAGTAAACTGCTGTAACCACCGCCCCAAGTCTCACTTTCCCCTTGAGTTTTCACTTCTGTACTTTAGTTGAATATGAGCTGGCAGGGTTGGGGACGAAATCTTCATATAGAAATCCTGAGACCTGGCTATCCTAGGGTACCAACACTTCTTCCTCTTTTCACATGAGCAGGGAGAGGGTGCCATGGCTGGAGGGTCCACCTCTCGATTCTGTTCAAGTGGGACCTGTTCAGGAGGCCCCACCAGGTGCAGGAGTGCTGAGAGGTTCTGGCCCTGTGGAAAGTGGTGGGGCATGAACATGGGTGAGCACAGCAGTTCTGCCACATCTATCAAACTCTATGAAGAAAGGTTTGGGGAGCTGGGTAATTGGATTCACCATGGTGCCGATTGAGGCTCATGAGTGCTGGCCCTGGAACGCTCCATTGTCGCAGGTCACATGCTGAGTAGGTTTATAGCATGTCTGCTGGGCCATCAGAAACATGAGGCTCCTGCGCATGTGCAGTGGCTCTTAAAAGGGGGCAGGGTAGGGTTGGGGGACAGCAAAGCTCCTGCACTGGCTTCGCCTGGCCTGACCCATGCCCAGGACCTCTGCAGTGTAATTTCATGTGAGTAACTTGGCTTTCTGTGCCTCAATTTTCTTTTCTTAAACTCGCCTTCTGGGGTCATTGCAAGGTTTGCATCTTATTCTGAGAGTGGCCCTTAAGACAGTGCCAGGAACACAGCATCTGGTCAAGGTGACCTCTTAGCTTTCTCTGGATGACGTATGTCTTACCCAAATGCTGTCTCCAGAAACTGTCAGTTTCTTCTGCCCCCTAAGGAGACTGCAGAACAAATCTGTACTCTCAGATGTGGATGTTGGGAGCCTCAGGCCCTTTCTGTTGTCGGTGTGGAAGCAACAGACTTCCCATGAGCCAGACATCTCCCTCCTGCACCCACGTGTCACTGCTGCCTCCTGCTCTGCACACTGCAGACCCTACAGCATGGTTATGGGTCCTTGGAACTGTGACACCTCTGTGGCACTGGGTCCTGGCACCGGTTCAGCTTGTCCTGTCTTTGGCTTTCCTGGCACTGCGAGAGAATGGAAACGTTGGGCTGTTTACAAGACATGGGGCCAGAAGAACATTAAAAAATAAGGAGCAAATAAAATGTCATAAACAAATTTCCTTCCCAGTAAAGTAGCCCTCTCTCCCCTCGCCTCCAGCACCAGCCATTTTTCTCCTGTGTTTGGATAAACTTTCCTCCCGAGCAGTTAGCATTCCCAGGGAGGGGCCGCTTCTTTCCGTTAGTTATTTATTTTGATTTTGATCATTCCTCTCCCTTTTAAGCATCACACACCTAATTATAAAGAAAATACTTTTCTATTGGTGCTGAGGGAGCGGCTCTTCCCTCGCCTTCTCACGTCCGCCACCCCGAATCCTCTGACTGTGTAAGTGGGTGTTGCTGTGCCTGCCCCTTTGGCGCTGGCTGAGTGAGAAGCAAGGCGGGAAGGAGGCGAAGCCGAAGACAGAAGCGGTTTCCAATAAAAGCTGGAGTAGATACAAAGGGTTGTGTGTGGGTGACCATCTCTGTGCCGGCTCTTCAGGGCGACTCCACCGCGTGAGTTTCTGTGGGAGCCGAAACCCACCGATCTCACGTTTCCTGACCCCAGCAGGTCGCTTATTGAAAAACAGTTCATCCAGAGGGGACTCCAAGACCTTGGTTCAGCATTTTAATTTTTTTCTTGCTCCGAATCACACTTGAAAGGAAGACAGTGGAAGGAAGCTGCCTGTTTTCTATCTCGGGAAGACGTGACTGGGGGGACAGAAGGGAAAGCCACCTCGGGACAGGTGTGATTCTGGTTGAGGAGTGCCCTCTGGTCTGCGGCCCCTATTTGCATTTTTTTAAACTGTCGCACGGATACCCTCATTCCTCCCCTGCTTCCTCTCCCCCTACCCTGTGCTGGGCTGGGGAGGAGGGAGGAATACCCATCCCGACAGTGACCAGCATCAGTAATTCTCACTTTCCTGTCAGTGTTCATTTCACTTTCTGAATCCCTTGCCTTTGCCGGGTTGGATGAACTAAAAGTTAAGGCACCGGATTCAGAGAGGCAGGAAGAGCAGGGTGGCCTGACTCGTTCCGAAGTCACAGGAATCATGGAATCACTTTGGCTTCGGCTCCCTCGAGGTTCTGCTTAGTGGAGGCTGCAGAAAGCGGCTGGCTGGAGGGTGGGGTTGGGCATCTCCCCTTGTGACATCCTGGGGGAGCTCCTCTGCTTTCTATTGCTGTCCCCATGTCACCTGACCTCGGCTTGACCTTGGGCTGTGAGCTGGTGACACAGTGGCCAGCGGAGGTAGCTTCTCCCCTCCTCCAGGAGGCCAGTTTCCTGAGGGCCTCTGGAGGGTGTGCGGATCCCAGTGGCAGAGCCTCACTGCCCTCGGAATGATGCTTGATGTCTTTCGATGAAATAACACGCAGAACAGTGTATAAGCTGTGCCTGGATCTGAAGGCACTGCCAGCCAAGTGCCTGGTGGGTATGAGCTTTGTGTAGACGCTTTGTGCCCACATTGTGACACCAGGGCTACACTGAGAGGAATAGGAGACTCAGACCCAGATTCTGAGCACGTGTGGTTCAAGTCATTCCCTGAGCCACGGCCCTCACCTAAGGAGGTAGCAGTTGGGTGGCACCAAGCCGGGTTTGGAATCCCTGCAGGGATGAGGATCCCCTAGAGGCCTCCAGGATAGATGCCAGCAGGGGGTCCCAGAGGAGGCATGTAGGTTGCCAGAGAGGAGGAGGAGGCTTCCCCAGCAAAGTGCTGCAGAAGCAAAATCCATTTGTGGCAGCTCTGTGCCTGCCGTCAGGCCTGGGTGCTCCCGGGTCAAGAATGCTTTGAGTAAAAGGCGCTGGGGTTGGACTGGCCTCCATGTGAGATGCCCGGCTCTCCAGGGAGGGAAGGCTTCATCCGGGCTGCAGCCCCATGCTCAGTTCCGCTCTATTTAGAAGTCTTTTTTTATTTTTTTTTGTGGAAAGCAGATTGTTGGGAAGGAAACACCAGATCAGCTGGGGAAGTGAATTTTGCAGAGCTTTCTAAATTGGGTCTGGGGACAGACTGGGGAGAAAGAAGAAGACTCTGAACTGGAAGGAGCATGGTCTAGTAACCTGGCCTCAATTTCTCTGCATCTTCTCGTTGTAGCTCCACCCACTGAGGCCTAGCAGCTCCCATCTGTGCAGGTCACAGTGGGCACTAGGTAGAAGCAGCTGAAATGAATCAAACCTGTGCTTACCTGTGCAATAGAAGATAGGCACGTGACTTATACAATTGCATGAGTCCATAAAGTCATAAGACACCCCTCTGCGGCACCCACTGATGACTGGGACTCTGTACCCAGGTGCCAGGGCCCTGGTATGTGACAGCACATGACATGATCCTCCTGGGGAAGGGCACGCAGCCCGATCTCAGAGTTCCTGAGCCGCACAGGGACGTTCTTCCCTGAAGACAGCATGTGAAGTGGGTAAGGCTTGGCTTATAGGACTGGGTCCCCTTCACACTCTGCCCATGCAGGAAGAGGGCTTTGTTGGTACAGGTTAGGTCACTGCAGATGGCCCAAGGATTTCTGTGTGGTGTCTTCCCAGATCTTTCAGGGAAACTTGCTGTCTGCGTGGAGGCTACCTCTGAGCTGTGTGTGGGTCCACTGGCTCTCTCTGATGAAGCCTAGACGGCCTCCTTACCTATAGGACTCTTCCTTGAAATGGACCATAACCCCTGACCCGCCGGCAACTTTGAGGCTGGTGGTAACTGTTCTGGGAGCACTAGAAGCAGCAGAGAGCCGTGGATCTGCTTGCTTGCACAGGGTCCCTGTGTGTGCCCTCCCAGACAGAGAGATGAGACACTGAGTGCCAGTGGGTGACTGATGCTGAGATGCTGGTGGTGCATGACCAGTAGCAGCCAGGTGATACCATCATGTGCCATCCTCTGCACTCCTATCTAACTGCCCAGTGGCTTACATACCCCGCCTAGGACTCTACAGAAACCTCTCTGATCTGGAGGCAAGACTCTTCTGGTGGCCCTTGATATTCAAAGGAGAGGAGGTGATGGTATCTGAGTTCCAGCTCCATCTCTTACAGGTTGTGCAGCTCAGTGTCCTTATACAGCCTGATGGCCGTCCTGGTATTGACCTCACCAGTAGTGGCACAGTTGGGCGTGTTCATATATACGGCTCTGTGCATCCTGGGCCCAGCGTGCTCCTCTGCCTCCCGTCAGCTACTGCTATTGTTATCTTCCTGACAGCTCTGCTTCCGAACTCCCTGGGTAGAAGCAGTCATGCCCACACCCAGGGAGGTGTTGCCCACCTATTTCTTTCTTAAAATGGATCCCACAAAATTCCAGATAGTAGCGCTGTTGGGAGTAGAACTGTAGGATTAGGGAAGTTGAGGTCTGAGTCTGACGTTACCACAACCGCTTTAGAGATAGTAGTGCGTTTCCTCATTTGTAAAGTGAGGTCACCTTTTCTGGCTCAGCCTGGAGGCTGCCTTCTCTTTGGCACCCTGTACCTGCTCCAGGGTCTAGGGCACAGTGGGTGCTGTTTGTTGTACTTGTGCATGAGCTTTGCTTCTTTTGAGCTTTCATTTCACCTGGTCCCAAACACTGCCCACACTTGGGGCAGGTCACCCTCCTCAGTCTGCTAAGCCACACTCCAGTCTTCTCTGCAAATACTGTCCCAGGCCCACCCGGACGTAGGAGCTGCCGATTCTCCAGGCATCCTTTGATTAGGCCAAACTGAAACCAAATTTAATTATCATAGAAAAGATAAACATGAACCAGTGATTCTTAAACACAGGCCATAGTACCTTTCCCCCACCCCAGGGGGCATTTGTAGTGTTGGGAGGCATTTTGGGTGGGTGCCCTGCAGTGAAGGGAGCAGGGACACCTAGTAGCAGCTAAAAAAGAGCTAAAAAACCCTTATAATGCACGAAATAAACCCCCACCACTAATAAGACCCAGCCTGAAGTGTCATTGTCCTATGGCTGAGAAACCTGCAGAAAACTGCTTCTCCAGTGACCCCACCCTCACCCTGGTCCCGCAGGCTCCCCCATCACTCTATTTACCAAAGGGGGAAAATCTGTTATTTTTTCCAAGTGCATTTCCCTCTGTATCTTATCAAAAACCACCAAGTTCAGCACACCCTTGATTAGTCACTTCCATTAACAGTGTTTATTTTGGGGTTTGTGTTTATTTTTTAAACGTGGTCTCCTTTTCTCTCTTCTTTCCCTTGTGCATGTGGCAGGAGCCGAGACTTTCTAGCACAGTCTCCTGCACACTTTCCTTGGCTGAGGATCCCTCCCACCCCTCCAACCCCAGAGGAGACGTCTACACTGCCTTCAGAGTTCCTTCTCAACCACTGTTTTTCCCTGTATTTCTGTTATGTTTTAAAATCCTTTTCATTAGTGCCCATCGACTAGCACCCCCTACACCCCCGTGACAAAGCAGAGACTTTATTCCTACTTATCCATGCTCTGTGAAACCAAATAATCTCAGTGGTTTTCTCCACTGAGTCAGAGGCAAGGAGATTCTTTTTTTTTTGACTTGCGGGTCCCTCCTAATTCTCTGGTCCCCTCCCCTCCTCTCTGCAGATGAGTCTCTGGGCTCCATTTAAGTGTGTCTGACTCACCAAAGAACTCATCCCTGTCCCTCCACCCTCCCAAGTGGCTCTTAGTGCTCCCTCCCTGGTCAGAAGGACTTAAAAGGCTGGAGGCTGAGTAAAGGGGAGTTACAGGAACCTCTGCACATGCCTTGAAGTTCTTCTGTCGGACACCACTACCTCTGCCTCCTTTACCCTGGGTCCCCCTGCCTATGGCCTCCTCTCTTTTGGCCTGTGCTGTCCCTCTGTGTTGCAGTGGGTCTCGCTACTGCCTTGTCTCTATCCAGTGGCCTGAGACTTCTTGCACAGACCACTGGCTCAAGGATGCTTTGTGGCAGACAAGTAGAATAGAAAGCCCCAGACTCCTTCCTGGGACATTTATTTGTATACCACCAGGGAAAAGTTCCTTTAGGGTATTTATTTGTTTAAACATGGGAGGTTCCTAGGGAGGGGAGTGTCAGGTTTCAAGGCTGGGGTACAGTGCAAACAGAGACTGGGTGGTCTGGAAAAGAAGAGGGCCAGGGTGAGAGTGAGAGAGCCCAAGTGCCCTGCCCTGGCTGTGGGTAGAGATGCTAAAGGGACAAGTTAAGTCCATCTCGGAGATAGAGCGATGAGGGCTACTGTGGCGTTAGGTGTGACACTGCTCTTGGGCAGCCTGCAGAGAAAGAGCCTTTGTAATGGGTGGGTAATAACTTCCATTAGCTTATCCCCAGGGTATGAGACTATCCAGGTACCTTGGAGACAAAGAGAAGGGTTCAGCCTGAGTGGATTCTGCTGTATCCCATCTTAGGGATTCTGGAAGATTCCTAAAGAGCCAGGTACGACAGTGGAATGATGAGCCTCTTGCTCAGAATGCTCTGCCTGTGTCCTCAGACCAGACTCCCATCAAAGTTGAACTAGGAAGAAAGAAAAAAAAAGAACTCTTCTTAGTTTTGAGTTTACTTTGACCCTGAATGGCAAAGCTTAGAGATTTAGACTAGACAGGTCACCTCGTGCTAAGAAAACCCAAGATGAAGGGGAAACTAGAGGTGTAGGTGACCTTGCTGCTCTTTGATGGGGGATGTGCCGTACCCCAGAATCTGTGGTAATGTAGCATCTCGCTCCTCAGGTCCCTCCAAAGGTTGCTGGCTGCAGAACTGGAAACCGCAGTGGAAGACTGGCTGGCCATCAGTCTTCACAGATGGGACGCTGGAAGGCTGGAGAATGTTTTGCCTGGAGATATTTTTTGAAGGGAAAACACCAGGGAAGGTTTTGCAGACATGGCTAAGCACAGTTAATGACATTGTTAAATAAATACTCTGAGATACAGTAGAGAGAGTGGTGAGTGACTGTTTTCTAATGTCTTACCAAGGAAAAAAAGGGAGGGGATTAATGGACCAACGTGGAATTAGGTTGAACACACCAGAAATCATACTACTGAGAGGCATAGCACTGAAAGGTTATAGTGTCCCAATTTTAAAAATCCAAGAGAAAAGAATTTTTTAAAACAAAATTCTAACTGCTGTTTGAGGGAGAGATTGACCCTGGATTGAAAGTCCTGAATGTCCAAGATGGGATGCTGAGTTCAATGCCCAGGAATCAACTGGCTACCATGTTAAAAATTAATGTGCATCCTGGGGTGTTTTGGGATGAGATGTCCCTATATTTTCATCAGTTTGACATAGACTGAAAAAAATACTTCAGATTGATGGATGGAAAATTAGATGGAGAAAAGGAGAGACAGAAGAGCAAAGTGAGCAAAATCTTTAAAAAAATTACAGGATCTAAGCGGAGTAAGAGCAGAATTTCTGTCAGTTGGAGACTTTCCAAGGGAAATGGGGAGAAGTATCAATCCTCAACCCACCTGTGATGGCTTTGACCCAGTGAGTTGGCGGTAAAGCCTAGGCATTTTTAATCTCTGTAAGTGATTCTGGCAATGAGTGAAGTTTGGGCCACAGTGGGATAGACCCATGTCCCTCCACCTTAAGTGGGAGGCGAGGACTCTTCCTGTGACTTCTGTCTGTGTGGTTCAGTGGGTCCCAGTGGGCTTTGCATTGGAGTCATCTGGGAAGCTTGAAAGTACACTGGTTCCTAGAGAGTCCCGCAGCCAGAACTTGTGGTTTAATTAACCTGGGCGGCAGCGTGGGGAAGGAGACTTACAGCTTTTCCGGTGACTGTAATGTGTAACGGCTGGTTTAATGCTGTGAAGTGAAGCTGGGTAGAAAGTGAGTTTTTGCACGGGGAGACACTGCAGCCTGTATCACACAGGTATGCAGAGCCTTGCCCGGTGACAGTGGCTTTTCCAATGACGACAGAAGGCCCAGAGTAACCTCCTTTTGATTCTCCTCCTAATTAACGATGCTGATTAATGGTCAGCATTTATTGAATGTCAAGTACTTTACCTTCATGAGATCATCCAGTTGTCCCCTTGAGCTGGGGAAACAAGTATTTTTTATCCTGGTTTACACAGGAAGAAATCTAGCTTAATTAGATGACTTGCCCACAGTGGTACTACTAGGAAGTCTGGGATAGCAGTTGGAAGTAGGTTCGTCTGGATTCAAAGCTAGAAGTCTACAACCGTTCTCTTGTTCTGTTGTCTCCATGATCCACCAGCCGGGTTAGAACACTCCTGCCTGTGAGCCACAACTGGCCAGCTGTTTGTCTTTATGAAATCTTATTGCTGGTCATGAATGCATCATTTATGGCCTCTTTCCCTTGAAACAGCAGAGCTGATACACCAAATTGTCACAGCAAAGGTTGCATGGCCCACAGTGCCTAAAACATTTACTCTCTGGCCCTTGACAGAAAGAACTTGCCAACCCATGATGGATGGTTGAGGCAGCTTGCACAAAGCAAGGGTGCAATGCTTTGGTCAAAGTCAGAGCGAGAGGAGTCACCCATAGGGAATGAACTTGAACCTCTGGTCACTGCTTGGACATTTTAGTTTGATCTTATGGCCTGTGTTTCATTCATGGGTTACTTATTTCCTCTGACATATTTTATTTGATGCCAAAATTTCTGATCTGTTTTCTTAAGAGCAGGAGGTCTTGATCCCAAAGCCTGGGGCCATCACACGGCCCTCAGTGCAGTGGGGTGAGGGGGGCCAGCTGCCAGCTACCTTCCGCTCCAACGCTGTGGGGGGCCTGCATGGAAAAGCTCCAGCCCTGCTGCTCCGGGGAAGTGTCAGCAGCAAGAGGCTTCCGCCCCATCGCATTAGCCACCTACTCCACAGAGAAGCCCTGTCCAGAGGTCAGGAGGGAAGAGAAGGGGAAGGAAATGCCAATCAATCCACCAAAGCCCCACCCTCCCTGAGCATCTTTGACCCACCCTCAGGGGCCAGGGAAGGGCAAGCCGGAAGTGCATTTGGGAATGATTCTGGGTTTCCTGTTTGGTTTCTCTCCAGGGGGTTCTGAAATATGCTCACTCCTACTACATGTGTACACACGTACCTTATATTCCTCCTTGCCTCTTGGTTGTTTTGTTTGTTTTTCATTTGGCTACTTTTCCTGCTCTAGGGCTGGTGGGTGTTGTGGGGTCCTCCACTCTGTGCTCTGGTTAACTGCACGGCAAAGCAGCAGAGCTCATTTCCAGCCTTCTTCTGAAAATGCACAGAAAGGGAGCGGTGAGGGGAACGGAGAGGCTGGGTACCCCGTCTGGGTTCCTGGGGTTTGGCTGTCACCGTGGCAGGGAGATTCTGTCCCCAGCCCTGCAGAATGATAAAGGTGTGAAGATCTGTTGAGTTGAGCCCACGTTTACTTTATTGTACTGTCTGTGTGGGATACAGAGGCAGAAAAGGAAAGAAAGGGAAAGAGTGTGCAGCTGCAGAAATAGGCCCAGGTGGAGATTAGGCTTGCCAAGTGGTCGGGGTCATCTGGCTCAGCTTGCTCTGCCAAACACCACAGAGTCTTAGGCTTCTACAATGTCAAGGGCTTCTCTCACTCACAGAAATGAAGGAACAAACCTGGCCATCCATACTAAGCCCCATGTTCCCTGTCTGGCTTGGTCTCCTGGGAAGCCACCTTGTGCTCCTTGGGACACAAGGTATAGCCTCCTGGGACTGGCCTGCTGGTACCTAGGGCAGAGCCTACACACAGGACCACAGAGGCCTTCTGCCCTCTTCACCTTAGGTAGAGAACTTGATTCCTCTAAGAGGAGCAGAGAGAGCTCCTCTTGTCAGCACCTTCCAATATTCTGCTTTCCAGTACCACCTGGCCCACCATGAAGGAGACTGGATGTGCTTCCAACTGGGCCCTTTCTCTCCATTCAGACTGCAGCTAAGTGAAGCTCCCGAAAGGCATCCTGGTGGGGCCCATGGCTGAGGTTGTAGCTGGAGAAATCATGGCAAAGATGGATGGGACAGACAGAAGTCCTCCCTGCCTCCCCCTGCTCCCTGCTAGTAGCCCGCACTTGGTGATGTGGGTCCCCCAAGCTGGGGATCTGTTTAGTGAAGTTGGGGCTTCAGCTTGCACTGTCCTGGGAGTTCTTATGTCTTCTGAACACCCCTTCCAAAGGCCCAGCTTCCTTTGTTACTCTGCCTTTGCCCCTGGGGCTTAAGCTGGGTTGGGAGATTGTAACCCCTCTGTCACCTCCTGTCCTGACCCCCTCTCAGCCATCATTGCTCCAAAAATGAACTGATTAAAAACTTTGCAAGTTGCCACTGTGTTGGTGTTTTCAGCTTGTGCGTGAACCTGGCACCTGAAGTTCCTGAGGAGTTGGAGAAGCCTGGACTGACTTTGTGCCCTCTGAACCCAGGGGAGAGCAGACAAATAAACAGAGAGCTCCTAGGTGGAAAAGCAAACACTGAGTCAGAGTGCCCATCTGGCCAGAGCATGCCGGGCCCTCTGCACCCTAGGCTCTCAGGATGTCCGCGGACAGACAGCCTGTGGGTGTCCCACAGGGGTAGGAGGGAGCCTTGCTCCATGTGCTGGGCTCTGTGTGGTGGGTGCCAGGAAATCTGAATGCACTGGGATCCCCCAAAATGCAAAGATCTCAGGAATAAATAGATTTCTTATTGCTTTCTAACCCATCACCTTAGTTTCTCTGAATTTTCTATCCATATAGTATTAGTCCCGTTTAGTCGCTGCCCCAACCTTTTATAGAGGAATATTAGGTTTTTATTTTGTAGGCAAAGAATCCTTTTGAAATGCCTCCCAGTATATTTTTGGGGAAGTTTATATGCACATATGTATATATAGGTGTGTGTGTAGATACTTTTGGCATATATACTATATTAGTAGAGTGATGAGCCCGCCTGGTTCTCCCAGGAGAGAGAGATTGTGCATGGACTTCCTTGGAGTTAAATGTGAAGATAGGGTAAGGGGTGGCATGCCAGAAGGCATCCTTGGAACATAAACCTCACAGAGGCAAGCGCTGCACCCTCTGTGCACGTTCATTAGCACAGAGGCCACAGAATCCATAGCAGACCGTGGCCAGCCTGCCCTGGATTCCTGAAGAGTTTTTAGTCAGTTCATTTTTGGAGCATTGATGCTGAGAGGGGGTCGGGACAGGAGGTGACAGAGGGGTTGCAATCTCCCAACCCAGCTTGAGCCCTAGGGGCAAAGGCAGAGTAACACAGGAAAATCTCCAGATTTTAAAACTTCTTGCACATACCTGTAAGCCTGGCAACTTGGGAGATCGGAGCAGGAAGATGGCAAGTTGGAGTCTAGTCTGAGCAACTTAGTGAGAGTCTGCCTCAAAATAAAAAATAGAAAGGGTGTGGGGTATAGCTCAGTGGGAGAGCACCTTGGCTCGAGTACCCAGTACGACAAAGCAAAAACAATGACAAAATGTCCTGAAACTTTGTCCTAGAAAACCCCTCAGACCCAGACTGACAGGAAGGCTGGTGACCCCAGAGCGAGGCGTGTCAGGCAGATCCTCATGATGGATACTGTAAGTTAGATGATAATTTTATAGAGACTACAACAGAATTATTGAATGATCTGCCAAGTTTCCAGTCGTCCCCGTGCTGTGTCCAATCCCTATGGAGGTGGTAGCAGAGGGAGTGAGACTGGCGAAATGGGATTTTGCCAAGCAGTCCCCTCCAGCGGCACACAGTCTGCGACTCCCTCTCCCCAGAGGTTTCCAAACAGGTTCTCCTTGCCCGCCTGCCGGGCCTGCGTGGGGCTGCCGCCTGCCCGCCCCAGGAGCAGACAAGCAGAAAGACCAAGAGCTAATTACTGTTTTCTCCTTTGCAGGCCTCAGAATTCTGCCAAACTGGGATTCTCATTCTATAGGGACCTAATCCTGGGCTGGTACCTGGAGGTGTCCCAGGGACAGATGCCAGCTTGCTCATTACCATGGGCCTGCTTCCAAGTGTTTCCCCTCCTCAGATTTTCCACCCTTTCTGCTGGCGCACACAGACCTGTGGCTTCAGGTTGGCGGCTCTGAGGTCTTTTAGGAAAAGGGGTCTCCTAGAGCAATCGCCGGAGCTGAACAGACAGGAAGCCGGGCCATCCCACCCACAAAGCTGAGAACAAGGTCCTTCTCAAGAGTTTCCTGCTCTCAAAAGAAAGGGAGAGCAGAGACCCTGGGTGTGGGCCCCAAGGGGGACAGAGGGCCACTTCCCCAGGGTTTCATACGCTAAGCAGTAAGTGATAGTTACATGAAAGAGGAAAGCCAGCTGGAATCAGCTTCCGGATGAGTCTCCCAAGTGACTGCGTCCCATCTTGAGGGGAAAGCATCGATTGATCTTGCTTATGCAGCTAGGGTGATTTCCCAGCATCCCTCATCCCAGCCCCACTCTGTCCCCCATCCTGTTCCCATTGAAATAATCACAGGGTAGGCCTGGCCTGGCTGCGTTGCCATGACAACTGCGCTAATGTCTTTTAATCCCAGTGTTCCTTCCTAAAGGGACCTCCCCAGCCCTTACTCCTCCCTGCAATGTGTTTTAATTGTAATAACTCTGGGTATGGGGGGTAATGACCATGTGTGGGGAACTGGTGTTGGCCTGACTCCATCCCCAAACTCGCTTGCCCAGCGGCGCCAGGCAGCCCTCCACCCCCCAGCAGGAGTCCTCCAGGAACCCAGGGCAGGCTGGCCAGGGTCTGCTGAGGGTTCTGTGGCCTCCGTGCTAATGAACGTGCACAGAGGGTGCGGCGCTTGCCT
The DNA here is from genome assembly GCA_004026965.1 of Petromus typicus. Taxonomy (NCBI): domain Eukaryota; kingdom Metazoa; phylum Chordata; class Mammalia; order Rodentia; family Petromuridae; genus Petromus; species Petromus typicus. The sequence goes on along the minus strand of PVIR01003366.1, from coordinate 35,266 downwards.
CTGTGAGGTTTATGTTCCGAGGATGCCTTCTGGCACGCCACCCCTTACCCCATCTTCACGCTTACCTGCAAGGAAGTCCATGCACCATTACCTTCCAGGCCCCGAACAGCCATGCTGCTGCTTCAGGGATGTGACCTTTCTTCCCTTGAGGCCCCGAGGACAGACCTTCACTGGTGAGGCAGATGCCAGCTCTCCTTGTTAAAGGGAGGCCAGGCTTTAGGTCCATGGAAATCTCTGTGTCCCTAACAGGATAGTGTTGATAAAACTGTTTCATGAGTAAAGTAATGTTCTTAGGCTTTTTTAAAATGTCAAAATAATGTAGACGTCTAGCCAATTTTGAAAAAGCACTGAGGGCATTTGTCCATCATCTCCTGCAGGCCATGCACATGTAACTCCAAAGGCCCCCATGCGATCTGGAAATAGCTCTGCTGAGCTACTCTGGGAAGTTCTGGTTGCCGGAGGTCCCGCTCCCAGGTGGATGCCAAGTCCGCCTGCCTCTCTAACCACACTGCCCCGAAACTACTCTTCCTAGCAAAGGTCTCAGCCATCCCTGTCCCACAGAGCTTCCTTGGGAGATGGGAACAGCGCCTATGGGAACAGCGCCTATCTGGCTGCCCGACACACTGTGAAGCACCTAGCCTCCTGACATACTGAGCCATTAGGCTGGTACCAAGGAAGGAAATCTTAAACTGTTTCTAATATTAATTTGCATAAATTTGAATAACTGCATATAGCCTAGTGGGCAACACAGAAAACTCCCCTGGTTGGGGCAAGTTCAGACTTTGTCACTGACAGCTACCAGGTCACACATGAATCTGCTGCCTGGTCCTTCTCCTCCCATGAGCCCCACACTACAGGGACCCATCTGCTTTGTCTTTTGCACACAGTGCTGCACTGTGTTTTCTGTGGACCTAAAACCGGACCCCAAAGGGCAAGCATAAGTAAGTAAGCACCTAACCTCTGGCCCAAACCCGCAGTGTCTGCACAGCCCACCAGGCAACCAGGTGTGTCCAGAGAGGCACGGAAAGCTCAGGGTACGGCCACCCGCCTCATCAGACGCTGCCTTCGGAGAGCGGTTGCCCTCCGGACAGCACCGGGAGACGGTTTTCGGTTGACACAGCAGTGCCGCAGATGCTCTTGGTCCACATCTGCTCCTACGCAAGCCTCCCGGGCCGGCCTTCCCCTTCGCATGCTGAAACATTAGATGTTCGGTTGGGAGTCCAACAGCGAAATATTTCTGAAATTGTGTGTGCATTTTTTTTTCTCCTAATTTAATGTGCCAGACAAGCCTCCCTGTAATTAAAACCAGAAATAAGGACCAGACTTAGACAGAGATTTGAAGGCTGTAAATTCTAGGACAGGTTTATGTAAAGCAATTAAAAAGGGAGTTAAAAATTGTTAAAAAATTAAACACTAATTACTTTTTTTTCTCCTTTCATTTCTGCTGAGCTGTTTGGCCAGGGAGCTCGAAGAAAGATATAAAAAAAGAGAAAGTTTTGCCTTGTTGCTGTAAATCATGTTCGACCAATTCTCTGCATTTTGCAGCTGAATCCATCTGCTGTCAATTAGCCTAAATCATGCCTTTTCAATTAGAGTGGCTTAGGGAAGTCTGGTAGCAAAATGTGTGTGTGTGTGTGTGTGTGTGTGTGCGTGTGTGTGTGTGCGTGTGTGTGTGTGTGCGTGTGTTTGTGTGTGCGCGTGCGTACGTGGGGAGGGAACCAGTAAAGTGGTAAAGGGGAATGGGGGAAAGCTGAAATCAGATTTCAGGCCGTGAGGTGGAAATATCTTTTAAAAGGTGTGATCTGCATTAGTGTTTTCCATATAAAACGGGGTGTTATTTGCCATTATGTGGAGAGTGGTAAAGGAGGAGACAAAAACTGAAGAGGGAGCTTTGAACGCTGGAGGTAGATTTCTTCCGTGCGTCCAGCTCCAGCTAAGCTGGTTACCAGGTCACACATGAATCTGCTGCCTGGTCCTTCTCCTCCCATGAGCCCCGCACTACAGGGACCCATTTGCTGTGTCTTTTGCACACAGCGCTGCATTGTGTTTTCTGTGGACCTAAAACCAGACCCCAAAGGGCAAGCATAAGCACCTCCTCCGTGGTGCCCAAGAGCTTAGGTGGGGCTGCCCAGGTGGGGGCTGTTACTCCAGGGAGGAGTGGGACAAGTGATACACAGGGGATATGCTGTCTCTTTCTTGGAGGGACAATGGGGTAAATATTGGGATGGAGTGACCTATAGAAATTCTGAATTGTGACTAGGGACAGTATGGAACAAAGGTGCACAACTGAGGTGTCCAGTCTCTGGACACCTTAGGGAGGGTTTGTGTCTGACTCTGTTCTCCCTGAGGGTTTTCTGGGTTCTGTCATGGGGTGTCCTGAGAGAAGATCAAGTCAAAGAATGGCTCACCCAGGGGCCAGAGCAAATTTTCCCAGGGCAGGAGCATCTGTGTCTGAAAGTAAGTGCCTAATCTCTGTAGACAGAAAGCGTCTGTGTCTGAAAGTAAACGCCTAACCTCTTTGCTCTTGAGGGGTCCCCACGTGATTGGTGTCACCTTTGACTTCCCAGCCAGTGACAATCTCAGATGTCCTGGTTTCTGACACTCCCCTAGCTCATCATGTGGAGGACATCTGAGAGACAGCTGAAGTGGAGGGTAGTAGGCTGGTGCTTTGGCTCGGCTTTCTGTTGTCCTTCATGGAGGAAAACTGACTTTGCCTGTATTCACCTTGCAGAGAGGCATTTGGTCGCCATATTCCTTCTCTGTGGGAGAGGAACGTGGAGGCCGCTGATGCCTGTGGACTTTCTGCCTTTCTATCTCTCCTTTCTGGACTGGGTCAGACTCCTGTGCCCATTTCAGTCATTTGCCCAAGGTTACATGGCTCCCAAGGGCATAGGCAAGACCTGAGCGGGCTGTGTATTCTGGACCCTCAGAGAGCGCTACTCTGATGGTGAAGAGCCCCTGGGAATGTCCACGCTGTTAGCAGCTGTGCATCCCCTGTGGGTTTTGGAAGAGGGTCCTGGTGATGTGAAGCTGCTCAGAACTCTTCCATGATGGTCTTGGTGGGTCAGTGCCATACGGGCTTTGGAGTTGGCACACGGGGATGTGTGTCCCAGCTGAGCTGCCTGCTGTGAGTGCAGCTGTCATCCTGGCCCATCTGGAAATGGAGTTCAGCTCAAGCTGCCTGAAAGGCTGGCACTTCATGGACTCCATGTATCCGGCGTGGAGAAGACACTCTGCACTGGCCTCCTTGCCTTCATTCCAAGTGGCCTGAGTCTGTGAAGCTTGGTTTCTGTCCAGCTCATGGTCTGTGATTTCCTGCATTCGTCAGTCACAGGTCCCTTTCCAAGTGATTCACCCTAAACAAGGCCTGGGTGGGATGTCACATCCCGAGCAGGCCGCCACCCCTACGGGTGGGCCAGGGCCACAGCGAACTCTCATCTTGTGGGGAGAAGTCACCTCTGGCTCCCAAGGGACCCTGCCCTGGTTGGCTCCTGGAAGGTGAGGTCAAGGCCAGCCCAGCACTTGCTTTCTGTCCACAGATCCTTCAGGTTTCCTGATGCTCTGCTAGTCTCCCAGAGGAGGAAAAGTTTGCCTGAATTTGCTCCAGAATAGCGAACAGGCTGTCCCACACTGAGCCTCTTTAATCTGCATGCTATGAACCAGGAGTAGGCTCCCAGTGCCCTCCTTGTGCCAGGCGCCGGAGCTCCAGCCCTCTCTAAGGGCAGGGGTGAGTTTGCCGCCTGGATCTCGGGGTCTGGCAGGAGGTCAGAGATGGCACGTGGACTTAGAGGCTTGAGCTGGCTGCACCAGACTGCCTAGGTCTGAGCCCACCATAGGAAGAACATGGATGAAGGCAGGAGAGAGCAGTGGGAAGGGCCCTCACCATCCTCCTCCAGTGGACCCTGAGAATGTGGCAGACTAGACCTGCCTGCACTGCTCAACTTGGCCCCTGGTCCAGGTGCCCACTTCCAGTCCCTGTCCTGCCCAGTTCTTGCCCGTAGGATAACTTCAGAGCTTTTCCTCCCTGGGAGGCCAGTGGAATAGAGTGGAGCTTTCACTTGGGCAAGATCTTGCCATAAGTGAACAGAGGTGAGAACCAGTGGCTGACTCGGTGCTGTCACTTGGGCTGGGTGACCATGGCAGTTTCTCCAGGCTGCCACTCCTGGTGGTCATCTGGGCTGTGAGGTGGCTTTTGGCCCTTTGTGTAGGGATCTTTCCTGGCCTCAGTTCAGCCTTAATGTGGTTGTGAGGAGAAGCTTAAAATGAGGCTAACAGTGCTGGCCTTGAGCTTTATGCCTTCTCCTCACCAGGAAGGTGCCAAGCCAAGTGGGAGCCTCACTCTCTGGTGACCTGAAGGGCTGCCCTGTGTCACTGGCTGGTCCCAATCCCCCTATCTGCCACAGGCCACAGGGTGCTGAGCCCCTCGGAGGTCCACCCTTCCTCTGCCACACTGCCTTGACAAAACCAAACTATCAGATGTGTTCATGGAACCTCCTACTTCCAAGGAAACCTGCCACTACCACAAAGAGAGGGTGATACTGAGGTACTGGTCACCCTCATTATAGCCCTGGGGGACAGTAGCCACTGGCATGCACTAGGACAAGAGTTTCTAAGTAGGTAAGCTGAGTACAGGGGCCCAGCAGAGCCTGAGCTGGGAAGAGAACGGGAGCTGGGTTTCACCTAGCCTCCTATCCAAAGGGGTAGAGAGACTAGTGCTGGGCCTGGATAGAAACGATCTGTCTCAGGAACGGCATGAGTGGAGTGGATGTCCAGAGTGCTGGAGTTAAACCCTATGACTCCAGCCTGGGATATAGGAGGTCCTAATTTTTTCTCCCGGTTTATAGCTCATCATGTGCTTTGCTCCATCGCATGGATCCATTTAGATAGTAATTGTTTCCTTCAGCATCTAACTTGACGGACCCTGGGCCCCTAGAAGGCACAGGCTGTGGCTCAGGGCCCTCATGTAGCCTGGAAGGGGAGGAGCTTAGTAGATGCATGTTGGATGGGTAGGTGGAAGAGACCAAGGTGAGAGGTCAACTCCGTGGGCACAATAGGGTTTTGGCTTGGTTGGTTTTGGGTACTGGAAATTAAGCCCAAGGCCTTGATGCTGAGCTACTTCCCAGCCCCTTTTTAATTTTGAAACAGGGTTTCACCATGTTGCTAAGTTTCCTGGGCTGAACTCGTACTTGCTTGCCTTCTGCCTCAGCCTCCCAGAGTTCTGGAATTATAGGCATTCACTACCATACTGAACTACAATAGGGTTTTAGAGATGAGCCAGGTTTCCTGAAGGTTCTTGAGATGTTCAAGGTCTGGCAGAGATGCTTGTGTGTGCTGTGTGAGTCTCAGGTGTTGAGAAGTCTGACCTGTAGTGGGAGCTGGAAGGTGACTGGGCCAAAGAACCAACCGAACTTTAAGTGATGCAGTAGCTGCCACTATTCGAAGAGGTCCCAAATGGTCAGATGGTCTGAAGCTATGAGGTAACATGAAAGCCCAGCTTCTAAGACAGGGACAGAATGAGCTCGCTTTGGCTAGGGAGCTGCTCCACCAGCCTTCAGGGCCCAGCTCAGGAGAGCAGAAGAGGCAGGGGTATGAGGGGAGTATGGATTGCACAGCCACACCTGCCGGCACAACTAGTTGTGAGTCAGTCTCTGTCTACGTTAATAGGCAAGAATGAGGACAATTCGGGTTCCCAGGTCTTAGAAGTACAAACACTACTTGGAAGTCAGACACCTGAGTAATGTAGGGCCTGTCTCAGTTACTTTTCTCACTGCTGAGACAGAGTGCCCGACCTCCAAAGTTAAAAGGAGAAAGTTCCAGTTTATAGAGGTTTTAGTCCATAGTTGGCTGGCTCCAGGGCAAGGTGGCATGGCACAGGGACATGGCAGAGGAGAAATGGTCTATGGCAAGACAGGCAGGGACAACAGCTGCAACAGCAAGCGTCCTTTCTACTATATACCATCCATGCTCCAAGAAGATTGATTGGTGCCACCCAAGCCTAGGATGGAAGCCCTGTTATTCATACCGTTCATCCCAGTATCATTCCCTTAATTCACATTCAAACACACTGGTCTGGCCACCTTTGAAACACGCCACCTGTGACTGCATGTAGCTTTGGGAGGACACTGACATGCAGCCGTAACAGGGCTGTCTGCCAGCAGGCCCAGGTCCATCCTTGGGGTTTTGTATTCTGAAGTGGAGGATTTGTGCCAGACTGTCTTGGGAGGCTCAGCCCACAGCACAGCGCCCTCCATAGTAGTCAAAACAGGATGATGCTTGGGTGCCAAGCTCGAGGGCCACAGAGGGCTTCACATCTGTATCACTGTGTGGCTTTGGAGCAGTGCCTCAACTTCTCTAAGCCTCCCCGGCTTATGAAATGGAGGAACTCTGCAGCTCACAGAGTGAGGAGGACAGAAGAGACCTACGTGAACTCATCTTCCCTGAATACGCTGAAAACATCAGGTGCTGTTGGCATTTGGTTCAAGTGATTCTCAGCAGGGCTCACAGGAGTTTGACCCTGGTGCTCCCGCTCCCTGCTTCTGCTGTGTTCTTTGGAGCATTCTCTAAATCAAAAATTTGGTTTTGTTTGTTTGTTTTGGCTTCGGATAGAACCAGAGGCCTTGTGAGAGGTAAGACGTCTTCTGAGAGCCAGGCCAATGCCTGGACCTCCCCTTGACCAGCAGTGCTACATGTGATTTCTCCGCAGAAAGTTGGTGGACACGAGGTTTGGTCAACTTCTGTACCACTGACCCTTCTGACTCCTTTGAGAAAAGCCTAATCCCTGTCCCTGGGGGGGGGGTGATCTGGTCCCTGTGAGCTGGGCCAAGTTACTGTTGAACTTGTGACAGAGTCCAGTTCCTAATGGGCCCCACCCTGGACCCAAGCACAGATTTAAATCATTGTGAAATAGCACATAAACCCATATGGCTCTCTCCCCAGGGCTCTCTGACTTACCCAAGTCCTTAATTGTAGAGTGTCAGCTTTAAAGAAATATGGCTTTCTATCTTTTACTTGAGTGTACACTATGGGGGAAGATACGGAAGAGATTGGTGAGTAAATTAACATAAATATCATAAGAACAGCAAGTCCATGTTTTATCACAGGAAGGGAGAACTATAAACTTGGATGCTATGATCTGTAGTGTGGCAGAAGGATTATAGGTAGGGCTCTGGAACCCCTGGGAAATGTCAGAAATTAGAACCCTTAAACTGTCTTATTTTCAGAGACCTCCACCCTTCATCCTATCAAGAGCATTACCATGCACTCACACCCCACATTAAATATAATCTTACGGGGGGGGGGACAGAATGAGGGGATCTTTGTGATTTTCGACACTTTGATGTTTAAGAAAAAAAAAAAAAAGACCTATCCCTGTGGTTTAAACTGCATTGCATTCATTAATAATAGCCCGAGCATTGGCTCCGATGATGTTGGCTGGTTGACAGTGTTATTCTGTAAATAGCTAACTTTTCACGTGGTACAATAGGTTTATAGTTCCTCACGTTTTGGAGCCAATACTTCTTCTTCTTCTTCCTTTTTTTTTTTTTTTAAGATTTCAAATGTTTTCACGGCCCCTGAGAACCTTCAGACTGCAGTTTCTTCTGTGGCCTCTTAGAGGTCTTTCTGGAGGCTGGTTTTCTCAGTTCGTATAGATTCTGTGTTCACTGTGCAGCTTCTTTAAACCTCATTTTCTCCATCTGTAAACGGGACTGGTTAGCCCTCATTGTTTCATATGGTCATTGGAAAGATGAGCTGAAATAATGGGCAGAAGCATGTAATCCAAGGCCTGATTCTCTGCATACAGTGATCTGATTAAATATGTTAGCATTAAGAAATCAAATTAAACAAGACACATGGTTCTGGAGTTTGAAAAATGTTTACTTGTATTTGCATGTCTTTCCCCTATTCCACAAGCTCAGATTTAAATATATGTAGTAATTAGCCAGGATCTCGCTCATTGAGATTCAGAATAGTTGCCTTGTGTCTTAGGCTCCCCTCTGAATGTTCTGTGATAGGAGTGCTGAAGGAATTAATGATGTAAAAGTATTTGATGAGAGGGGGAGGCCCAGGGTCTACTTGAGGGAACAAGCTTCTCCAGCCCTTAGAAACATCTACTTGGAAGCAATTAGTGCGTTAATTAGGGCACATTCTTATCAGATCCTCAGAATCTCCTCTAGCGGGGGCTCCTAGCAGAGCTGCTTGGACTTGGAAATAATACAGATGCGGTGACCTCATTGGTGTGGGGAGGGGAGGCGGCGCTTGATGGGTGTCCTGAGGGTCTCCAAGGGGCCTAAGCAAGAGGTGAACAGAAGCATGCACCTGACCTGCCTCACACCTGAACAACTCACCAGCTAGTTTACCCAGTGCGATACTTGGCAGCCCTCCTTCTTGTCCTCACTGGAAGGGTGAAGGGGTGTCTCCATGGGGGGAGACCACAAGCTGGAAAATGAGTGGCCATTTCACAGAAGGCACTTCAGTGGGGCCAGTTTTGGGCGGCCAAGGCTGTGTGTCTGGGTGTGCTGAGCACTCAGTATATTCATGCGGGCGTGGAAAGCTGGGGGTTTGGGACACTTCACTGAAGGTTGGGTTGTGTTAGTAATAAGCTATGGGACTTTCGTTCAGTCATCTTGGTATGGATTAGCTGGGGTTTACAGCATATTGAATTCAATAAGAATGATAGATTGGGGAAATTAGATACTTTCAAAGAGTAAGCACTAAACGAATGAGGTTTTAAGTGACTTTATTGTCTAGTTAAAAGAGTAAATGCAAACTGGATAATGGTCTCATTCGGCAGATTCCCAGATGGATCAGCAGGCATACCCGAGGTATCAATCAAAGGTTTGTTTCAAACTGTAGTTGTGCTGTGGCCTTCCATTGTGGTCTCAGCTTACCTCAGCGACTTGACTGCAGATCAAGAGAGGCTAAAGATGGCACCAGCCTAGGAGCAAAGCCAAGATGATGAATGGAAGTGTCAGGGTCCTCGATAATCTCCATAGACCCCAGAGCTCAGCCAAACCCAACAAGATGGAAGACTTTCAACTCTTGCTGTTCAATTTCATGTGGTTTCACGTTCAGAAGCACAAGAACTAGATGAGAGAGCCCTTCATTGGCAGCAGTTCACAGGAAAGAGATCTAGAGGTTTTAGTTGACCACAAGCATAATATGATCCAACCGTGTAACTGTTGCTAAAAACACTAAAATACTGGTAGGCTGCCTTACTAGTCAGATGACATCCAGACCCAGGAAGGTGATGCAGCAGGGTCTCCTGGCCTGAGCAGGTCACACCTAGAAGAACTGATTCAGCCCTGAGCATCACATTTGAAGAGGGAAGAAATGATCCCTAGGGATGTGAGATGAAAGGACAAGTGATTAATGTTGGAGTAGAGACCAGCGACATGCCTAGCATCTCTTAACCTCTTACTTGGCGCCCTGGAAACCGACATCCCCCAGCCTGCCTGTTGGAGCTCTGGGCCCTGTGCGGGCTTCTGGCTGGTGGGGCATGGGCAGAGCTGAGCCACTCCTCTTCTAGTCCCATCCTGTAAAGTGTCCTCAGATGCCATGTCTTGCTCTCTTCCTCACCTGTCTGGAGGTATGAAAGAACAACATCAAAGGAGGTGGGGCACCGGAAATTATTTGGAAGTCCAATTGGAGTCTCCTTGTTGAATATCATTTGAATTGTGAGAACAAACAATAAATCTTGTGTTAAACTATGGAGATTTGGGGTGTGTTTGTTACAGCAGCAATGACCCTGTTTACTTGCATACAGAAGAAAGACAAGGAGAATCAAAGGGAGAATGGATGGTTCTGTGCTAATAATGTGTATAAAGGATGATCCACTGAGACAGACCTGGTTCTCCCAAGCATGGGCAACTTGTGAAAATGGGAGATGTTTTGATCCTCCTGGACACTCCCAGGAAACGGCTAACTTCTGCACAATGGCAATGCTCCCGCTCACTGAATACCCTCTCCAGGCTGTGTTCATTGGCTTTTTAGGGAGTCGAATCACAAATGCTTCGCTTGGTAGTTAAGTGACAATAAGTAAGTTAGTTGACCATCCAGCCTCCATATCCATATCTGTAAATAGAGCTGGAATCTATTTCAGAATCCCACTGTGACAGCCAAGCAAGGTGATCCTATGATGTGCAGGGTGCTGGCTTTTCTGTTTTTCTTTTCTTTTTTTCCCCTGAGAGACTGTCCTTAAGAAGTTGCTACTGGTGCCTTTGGTAGGCCAGGCCAATGCAGCTCTGCATAAATGATGAGATTTTGGTTTTTCTGCACGGCTAAAAGTGAGCACTGTTTGCCCTTCAGTGTGGGGCCATAGATGGGGGCTGTGACAACCAGAATTCCTGCAGTGAGGGCTGCGGAAGAGGCTAGACATTCAAGGGCAGAGCCAGAGCTCACAAGAGAAGCAGTGTTTGAAGGAGGGAGAAGGGGCCTCCCTGACCCAAGTGTCAGGAACCTGAAGTTGGCCCACAATGGAGGTCCATCTCTGAGCAGCCAGGACCCCTCCCCCATACTTTAGGGCCATATGAGCTGAGTTTGGAGAAAATGTCCATGGGGGCTGCTATTAAAAGGTAGGGCCTGGGTGTTGTGGCAACACAATTGTAATCCAGCTACTAGGGAGGCTGAAGCAGGAAGATTACTAGTGTGAGGCCAGGCTGTGACACTTAGAGAAACCCTGACTCAAAGTAATAAGGGGGTGAGAATGTGGCTCAGTGCTAGAGGAACCCTGGGTTCATTCATGTCCAGTACTTCCAAAGAAAACAGAGGGTGGAAATTGCCTGACTCTGGGAAAGTCAACAGGATGTATAGGGACACTCTCTTGTTGGTATCAAGAGTGCCACATTTCCATGGGATCCCATCTCATCATTGCTGTTGGCCCTTGAGGAGCCTCTCTGCATTTCACTTTTCCTCTCTGAAAACTGGAAGAACAGTATAACACACCAGACTGTGATTATGAGAGATGTCTGAGAACTTATTTATGCCGCCCCCAAGTGAATTACTCTTTAGCTCGGTTTTAGCGAGAAAAGAACTTTCTAACCTCTCAAATAGGGCTAGAGGCAAAAGGCACCTGGGAACCAGAAGTAAAAGCAAGGAGTCAAGGATGCAGGAGAAGGTCTTGCAACCCATGGGGATGGGCTGAGTGTGGTGGCCTGTCCCCATAATCTCAGCACTCTGGGAGACTGAGGCAGGAGGATTGCTAGTTGGAGCCCAGCCTAGGCAATTGAGCAACTTAATGTTACCCTATCTCACAATAGAAACATAAAAAGGACTGCACTGGCTCTGGGTTTTTGCAGGCTACACTGCAGATTGGACTGCTATACCCACCTCCCCTCCATCATCGGGTGCATGTTGGGAGTGCTGGAAGCACAGACTCAGAGCATGTAGATCAGCTTTGTAACTCAGGGTGGATGAGGGGTTTCCACACAGGCAGGGGCAGATCACAGAGTGCACTTCTCGAGTGAAAGAGGATGCGCCTTTTCTTGGCTTCCCACTTTCCCAATAAAATAATTAAAGCAGAATTTCCAGAGGCTGCCAGCCCACTGCCCTGGTTGTTCTGTGGGGAGCTCACGAGCCAGGCTGGGGATGGGGGGCTCCTGAGGAAGGGTTTGGGGTCTCGGGGGAGCCTGGGAGGGGCCTTCTGACTTCTCGCCACCGGATGACATATGACGCAGCTCGTCCCTCGTCTCTGGGGCTGCAGCTGGCTGTATGCTTTCAACATGTGTTTGATATTATCGCTGTTTTTACAGTAATAACTGTGGTCATGAAAGGGACTAAAATTAATTAAAATGCAGCGCTCTGCCACGTTTTACATTATTATCATAGGAATGCCTGGCTGGAGAAGGCTTCCTCGAGGGAAGTGGTCATCTCGTCCACCTCTTTGTCTCTACCTGGGTCTGTACCTCATTTGGCCCTGAGTCAGCTTAGCAGATTGCCATCGAGGGAGAATCTGCTGTCCTAGAGCTTGAACACATTTCTCTGAAGGACTCTTTCTTGGCATTGAAAGTATAGTAAGAAAGGGAGCATCAACAGTCAGATGTTGCATTGGCAACTTCAGAACTACCCAAGGAAGACTGAGCTGGTTGTATTTATCAAATTCAGGTTCAGAGGTGAGCAGTTTGGCTCTTGCTTCAGGCCGGGGTCCTCAAACTCAGCTTGCACTATTGACTTGTGGGGCTGGAGTGTTCTGGGTACTGGGCACTGTCCTGTGCATTGTAGGATGGGTAGCAGCATCCCTGCTAGCTCTGAGAGGCTGAGGCAGGAAAATCACAAGCTTGGGCAACTTAGAAAATTAGTGAGACCCTGTCTCAAAAATATATATATTCACATGCCAGTAGCTGGTGCCCCAGCCCAACATGCAAAAAGAAAAAAAACATTCTCAGCTATTGCCTGGTGTCTCTGGGGACAAAATCACCTCCATTATAAACCACTGATTTAGGGAGAAGCTCTCTGTCCACCTCCTTCTCCTTGCTCCATGACAGACGAGTGTGTCACCCTCACGCGTGAGCAAGGGAATAAGTGACTGGCTGTGAATAACATCCTGAGTTTTCAAATGACTCACTTCTTAAAACAAACTACAGCAGGTAATAACTTAGCAACATCCCTTTTGCTCCTTTGCATTCTGGTATATTTTTTTCTGAGTGGCCAGAAGGGACTGCTGTCTCATGCAGGTCACGGACACCTTGGCCAGTGGACCGTGATCAATGTGCTGATTGCCAGGTCTGGTGCTTTGTTGCATCTGGGCTTGTCCATGGGGCTTTGACACACACACACACAGGACTGTCAGCTCTTTAAAATAATTTTTTTGGGGCCGGGGATATAGCTCAATGGTTCCGGCACCTATCTTGCAAGTGCAAGGGCCCAGGTTCAATCCCCAGAAACGACATACCAACTGGGCATGGAGACTCACGCCCAGCAGCAACCAGTACCACATACCACAGTGCTGGGTGTGGTGGCTCACGCCTGTCATCCCAGCACTCGGGAGGCAGAGGCAGGAGGATTGCTGTGATGTGAGTTGGAGGCTGAGCTCAGGGCCAGCCTGAACTACAAAGTGAGACCCTGTCTCAAAAAAAAAAAAAAAAATTTCCAGTGCTAGGCATTGGATCTAAGGCTCTGCACATGCTAGGAGAGCCTAGGTAGAGCCCAGTCCAGGTGGACCATTCTTGAACTTGACTTGGAGCAGAATCTAGACTCTGTTGGCTTTCCTGGCCTCAGCTCCTTCACTGTCCTGCCAGGTCTGTGGGTAGTCCCTCTCCAGAGCCCTCTAGCATGCCTCTCCCTCCCCACACTGCCCACAGCCCATCCCTTGTGTGCTGATCACACCCAGTGCTCCTGTATCAGCTCTGGAATCGCCTTCTCAGCAAACCTGGGCCCACTTGACATCTAGCTTATGTGGTCCTTTCCCACTGAGTCAACCACTGCCACATGCTTTTTCTATGGCACATGAGTTCCTTGAATATTGCTTGGATCTCCAAGAGGCTGATGCTGAGCCTGAGTTAGGAATTAACTGGCGTACAACATTTAAGAAGGAAAAGGGAGGAGGCAAGGTTGGCCAGAGGCTGGTCCTTTTGGACATCTGGGGACAGAGATGCACCCTGAGGAAGTCCCCACCTTGGTCAGTCAGTGGCCAGGGCCACCTCCAGGAGAGTGTGACCTAGCATGAAGACTGAGAAGGCCTGGAAGACACACACGGCTGGAAGTTGTCAGCCACCTCTTGTAGTATTCCTCATTTGAGCTGTGCAGCTTCATGCTGAGGGTTCCTTTCCCAGGAGCAGGGACATTATGGATCTCACAGTTGCTCATCCTGTTCCCTAAATCAGAGCCTGGTACACGGAAGTTGCTCAAATTGCTGTGTAGAAAAACAAACTCATGTCATAGAGGAATAACACAGAGAACTACTGATGTAAGCCATCTCTTTCATTCTGCAACACTTCTGAGGTTTTCAAAACTAGTCATAATTATGGTGTAGGGCATTCTGGGGCTTGCTTCTTAGAAGTGCTAGAAGATATTGAGTGGCTAGTGTCTTCTTTCAAATCTGCTATGTAAATGATGTAAGGCAAGGGCAGCATGAGTCCCAAGAGTCCCAGAGGAAAAGGAAAACAGAGCTATAAGATGGGTCAAAGGCACATCTCAAACGACTACGGGCACCTGTCAGTGAAGAAAGTTATCTGGTCTACCTAAGTGTGGCTTCTTGGGTGACTAATCAAACAGACATGGTGTTCCTGGAGAGTTATATACAGTCCTGTCCTGGACTTTTCTTCTTCCACAGGATCCAGGCTGGCTTGGGCTTGTCCCCAGATCACTTGTACTTTGATGGAGCAGGTTGAACCCCAAGAATTCAACAGCCCCATCTATGCAAATGTCCACATGCATGTGTTATACACTGAGACAGGGGAATCTGGACAGAGCCAGACACCACACAGGTGTGGCAGGTGTCAGCAGTGTTGAAGTGAGAAGGCGGATGTATAAGCCCCACGCATGGTATTAGAGAGGTGGCAGAGCTGCCAGAGCTGCTCAGACAGCAGATGGAGCCTCAGTTTACAAACTCAGAGATACAAGAAGTAGAACTGAACTTTTTTCCAACTCAGTTGCACCAGGGTACTTCAGCGACCCTCCTTTCTTTTCCATTGGTGCTGTATCTGCTTTGGGAGTTGGAAAAGGCTGACCAACCCCGTCAGATGGCAGTGTGTGGGTATTCAAGGTGGGCAATGTGTTCCCTCTCTCTGCATCATGTGTCTGAACTCTTCTGAGACTTCTAGAAGTTATCACAGGGTTGTCGACCATCTCTCCACTTAGGTGCCTATGAGTTGTCCTGACTGTACCTACTGTCTCTGAGGCTGACAAGCACCTCTTCCTGCTTCTTAAAATGTCACCTCACTTTCACTTCTACCCTCAGCCATTGCCTCCTCCAGAACAGGGGATCTGTTTCAGCCTGGGAGGACAGAGAAGCAGACCTAGCTTTGGCAGGAGGGTGCACCATGCAGGACAGAAACACATCAGGGTACTGACTGCCATTTTGGAATCTCAAAAGCCATCAGAACTAGGCACAGATTAAATCTGGTTTTTCTGAGTCCACAGAGAGGCATGTGCTGTTTGCTGATATGGACAGGGTTTCCTGGGGCTTTGAAGTTGAGAAGTCCAACCTTAACATGTTCTACTTACAGGTCAGTGGTTTGGGAAATGCATTTCTTTTGTCTTTGCTACATGGACATAATAATTGAGAAGATAAAACACAATGATGCCCCAAAGAAGCCCATAGAACACTGCTGAACATCTACATGTTCAGTTATTGCTCACTCACTCTCTTATTTTCTTTTAGGAATCCACAGACGAGACAGCAGCTTTCATCTCTATGGTCCTGATTTTTTTAATGCTTGGAATTCAACCAAATGACCCTTCCAAAACTACAGTCAAGCAAACCCAAGGCCCTCTTACCTTTTCTTTCTTAGCTTTGGTACCTGAAAGGGCAGGTGATAGTGTGTCATCTTGGCACCCTACCTCAGGTGACTCAATCTATTGCAATGGCCTGCATTGCTAAGGGACTTAGTTCATAGCTGAGAGCCTCTCACTGGTAAGAAATGTTTCCTTATTCAGTATCGATTCCTCCAGCTATACTGGCTCTATTCCATTTCTCATTGTCCTGGATGCTCACCTACTACAAGTACAGCCTGAATGCTTTAGAAAGAAACACCCAGTAAAATCCTTGCTACTAAATGAGCCCACTATATACTGAAACCAAAAGTCTTCAGGAAGAACAGAGGCGAGTGACTTTTCTTTAAACTGATCATCAAAGTTTAAGTTTCTTCTAAGTAGAAAACTGAGTTTTGTATTCTTATAAATTCAGATGATTTCTCAGATTTTGTGTATTTTAGGGTCAAGGTGACCTTCAAGAGCCCCTGTGCCCTGAAGAGACTGAAGTATTAGAATTTCATGGGAAATACCAGCTTTGTGAGAGAGGAGATCTCAGAGCCTAAGGCCTGGAAAGGTAGAGCCTAATGCCAACAGGTCATTTGTATATACAAATATATCTAAGCTTTGTGTCCTCTGCCTAGGCTCCCCTAGTCTTCTCTTTGGGGCAAGGACATCAAATGTATATGAATTACATATTTTGTCCTTCAGATGTGAATCTTTGACTATTGAGAGCTGTTGGAATATGGGCAACATTCCTTGAAAACTGAGCTATCTTTATCCTGCTGTAGACAATTGGAGCTGAGCAGGGAATAGATGAGAAAATAGGGGACTGGCAGAATTAAAGTCTTTGTCACTTATTTTTTATCTTGATGGTCTGTCCGTTGTCTGGAGACAATGAGTCAGTAAAACCACAGGTGAGTTCAACGGTATGGATTTTCCTTGAGCTGTGCAAGTGAAGAGCTAGGCAGAGGACTGGCCATTTTGGTGAAGCTCTTTTGCTTTCTTTTTTTTCATTGAAATCTTTATTGGTACATTACATGTACACATCATGATTGCACTCAACAATGAGAATTTGTACCAGTATATGACACAACTTAATTCTCATTTTTTCCCATAGCCCTACCCACCATACCACCCCACCCCCTATATACATAAACTTTGTTTCCTTTCTTTTTTGTTAAAGCTCATTATTTTTCCCCCTTCACCCTATTTCACTTAGAGTATTTTCTATTTAACAATATATAACATACATTCTAGAACTCATTTATATCTTTATTTTCTCATATCAGAGAAAAGATGCAATATTTACATATCTGTGACCTATTTATTTCACTTATGAGTATATCCTCAAGGTATGTCCATTTAAGTATAAATGATTCAAACTTATCATTTTTTATGGCAGAGTAATACTTCATTCTGTAGAAGAACCACAGCTTTTTTATCCAGTCTCCAGTTGATGGACATTTGGGTTGTTTCCAAGATTTAGCAATCACAAACTGAGCTGCTATAAACCTGGGTGCACATAAGTCACTGTGATATGACAGCAACAAATGTTGGCGAGGCTGCAGAGAAGAAAGAACCCTTCTCCACTGTTGGTGGGACTGTAGACTGGTACAACCCCTATGGATAACAGTTTGGAGATTCCTCAAAAAGCTAGAATCGGAGGTCCCATTTGACCCAGCCATCGCTCTGCTAGGTGTATACACAAAAGAATTAAGAGACTCTTTCACTTTCTTTGGGGCAAGTGAAAGAGGCAGTATCTATACCGAATTCCTCATAGACACAACCTGCTTAGTAGCTGATTACTGTCACTTCATTTACCACTAACAGAAAGGTTCAGGGGTCAGGGAGAAGTAGTCTTACAATGGCTTATGGCCACAGTGATCAGAACTAGAAGTCAGTTCAGAAATAACTAGGCCATCCAATACCATGATCTTATAGGTGGGAGGGTGCTCATGGACACAGAGCCATTTAGCAGTGGAGACGGAAGTGGAGTGCAAGCACATACACCCATGCATATCGGAGTAGGTGTATAGTGTGTGAGCTTGAAATGTATCTGTCATTATGCATGTCTTCCTTCAGTGGAGTGGGTTTCCCCCAGTTGCTCTTCTCTGATTTTCTCACCCTGATCTGTGGCCCAGAATAACTATATGAACTGCATCGAAATCTTCCCTGTCCCTGTGCTGTGCTGTCTAGTTAGCTTTGGACAGTAGAGAATACTATAAGAGATAGGAGCTGGAAAGAGAGCAGCTGGGGTTGTCCGTGCTCCACCCACTGCCTCTGGCAGCTGCTTTCTCCAGGAAAGTCTTTGATCTCCGATGGATGGTACCATCCCTCGTAATTTCCCTACACCTGCTTGTACCTTGTAATACAATCCCTTTACTAACTTTCCCAAAATTCCCTGATTTGAGTGTGCCCTTTATTTCCTGCCAAGACCTTCACAGACACAGTAACTGGACATTAAGTGTAAGAATTGTTAATTGACATGGTGTTTTCTTAACTCTTTTGCTTTCATATCTCTGAATAGCAACCCCTAAGCTTATGAGAGCCCACACCCAAAAGAATTTGGAGATCAGACATGGTGGAAAACTCCACATTGATCAACTTTTTGTTGAGGTGACAAAATACCTGCAATGTACAGCATGATAAAAAAGAATAAGGGAATGTTTAAAATTTTTAAAATATGTATTATAGTAAAAGACACAGTGCCGTTAGCCTCCCCTAAAATATCTTCCCTTGATTTGAACACACTTACCCTGTCATTCTTGCCACTTCCTTAAGCAGTTCTGTCGTTCTCTTTTGTGAGAGTCTTCCATTGTGGTGTCACGGCTGTTCTGATGCTCCAAATCCATTCGAAGTGTCTAGGGAAGAGTCAGAAGCCCCACAACTCCAGATCTGATGAGTAAGTGGATGAGGGCACATGGCAATGTTTCTATGAGCTGTTTATTCAGTGGACAGAAGGCAGCAGCAGCATCACTGTGTCTCTAAATATATCCAGGAAAGAAGACTTTCAGAAATGCTTCAGGGCATAGCAAGAACGAAACGACGAATAACTACGTTGGAAGCGTGATTTGGAGAGTGATGAATGACGACGTTATCTTTCACTGTCATACATTTAAAAAATGTAAACATGCATTGTATTCTTGATCAGCCCTTGGAAACAACTTGGAAGGATGAGAATGTAGTCTGGCTCATGGTTTCAGAGGGTTCTGTCGATGTGATATAAATATGACACATCGATAGATATGTTCACATAAACAAAAATGTCGAGTGTGTAAAAGGCACATTTGGCTCAGTGTGTTATGGTCTGAGCATTTGCATTCTCCTAAGATTTATACATGGAAATCAGAAGTCCTGGGGTGAGGATATTAGGGGTGAGGCCTTTGGGAGGTGATTGGGTTATGAGAACATGAGATCAGTGTCCTTATAACAGGGGCCCGAGGGAACTCGGTGATGCTGAATCTCAATGGTCGATTCGATTGGAAAACCAGTAAAGTGCATTCTTTGTGTGTCTGTAGGGATGTTTCCTGAGATGATTGGCACATACGACAGCAAACTGGGGTAGGGGGAGACCTGCCTTCCATACATATGTGTCATCCAATAGGCTGTGGTCCAGATGGACCCAATGTGGAACCACCTGCTCCCTGCCATGACCTACCTCATCATGGGCACAGAAATCATGACTATGGATCATGAAACTGTGAGGAAAAATAAATCATTCCTTCTTTTAAACTAGTTACATCAGGTTTTTGTTACAGTGGTGAAAAACTGACTAGTGTGAGCTGTTTTTGACCCTATGGCCATGTGGGGGCCCTCACTAGAGCCTGACCATGTTGACATCCTGCTGTGGAACTTCCTCCCTCCAGAACTTTCAGAAACATGCTGTAAACCACTCAGCCTGTGGTGTTTTGTGACAGTAGCCTGAGAGGAGTGACATGCAGCCTATGCATAGTCCTGCCATTTTCCTTAATGTGGATATCAACACCTCCTTCATTTTTCTATGTTAAGATGGCCCACAAAATGGATAGAGGATGAGCTACTAAAGTCATTCTGCTATGTGTACATAGGTGGGGGTTTTTTTGGTGCAACTTTTAAATTTTAGAAATGAGATTGCAATAAGTGTTCTAAAGTGCACTCAGACACTCTCATGTACACATGTACATATACACACAGTCATACATATACAGTGGGTATTTCTGTGGGATACATAACCTAAACATAAAATGCCTGATTTAAGATAATTTCAGTTTGCCAAACCTGCCAATCTAGCCTTTCATAAACTTACCAGTGTGTATAAGACACCTGTCCCTCACACAGTCACAAGCTCTTTGTATGATCAACCTGTTAAACTTTGCCGATCTTTTGGAAAAATTATGGACCCTTTATAAAAGTTTATTTCTGTAATTAGTGTGATACTAACATCTTTTACTGTGTGTTGTTATTTTTATTTCTTGTGTCGATGGTCAGTTTCCCTTTCCGAAGTTTTATCTGTCTCTGGTCAGCTGTTCTTGACTTTGCTGTTGTCTCCAGTTGTGGAGACCCATGTGAATTGTCCTTGGCTTGCTCATGTTTCAAGTTCAGAGCAAATAATGTTTTTCTGAGACTTTCTTCAGTAGTCATCAAAGAGAATTAAATTGAAAAAATGAAAGGAGAAAATATGAGTCTTAGAACACTGGAGCATCTGTCCTTCATATCCACTTATATAATTTTATATTTGATGTATTTAGTTATACATTATCTAATCTATCTTATTTTTCTATTTACCTATTTTGGAAATTTTCTCTTATGTTGACTTCTTTGTTCTTAGGGTAGAACTGTCCCTGAAGGCGTTAAATGTGTGTCCCAAGGACCTAAAGGGTAACAACCACTGGTGAAGACCATAAAGCATCCAAATAAACCTTTGTGTACACACACACCACACACACACACTCACAGAGGGCCAGAGAGGAAAAGCAACCTTTTAGAAAATCATCACCAACTAACTAATGGTGGAGCTGGAACCTTGAATCCATGTCTTCTAATACTTAAGCCTGTGTCTTTTCTGTGCTATCAACTTAGTTATCCTATCTTAATTTGGTCCCACTCAAGAGGCATTAGAAGGTACCCTTGCTTAGCAGCAGCTTACAGAAGTTGGCAGCTTAGGATGTGACCTCCCCATCAGAAAGCTGCCGATTCAAGGCAGGACCCACTTTACTGTGTTCTTGGGTGGGAGAATGGTGGAGCCTGCATGATGGTTTAGAGCTTCTCTTCAGTGAGAGGCGGTGGCAAGTTTTCTGTGTAATCTTGGCCAGGTTATCGTACCCAGGTATTCAATGAAACACTAATCTAGATGCTGCCATGAAAATATTTTGTAGCTGTAGTGATAGTGAATAAAGAACATTACCCTTGAAGATATGGGTGGGTCAATCCACTTGCATGAAACATGAAAGAAAAATGAGGTTTTTAAGAGAAGTAGAAATTGTGCCTCAGGACGGCAGTGTCATTTCTGTCTGAGTCTCCCGCAGATTCGCCACTCTGGACTCCAACTTTCAGTCCCTTGGCAGCCAGTTGACTTGCCTCCTGGCTGCCAGACTTACCAGCCCCTGCATTGCATGAGCCATTTCCTTAAGATAATCCCTCTACATAGACAGTCAGCTCTCAGAATCTGTAGGTTCTGCATCAGTGGTTTCAACCAACAGTGGA
This sequence comes from Petromus typicus, assembly GCA_004026965.1. NCBI lineage: Eukaryota > Metazoa > Chordata > Mammalia > Rodentia > Petromuridae > Petromus > Petromus typicus. Next base: position 14,176 of record PVIR01003366.1, on the reverse strand, counting down.
TTGGAAAATTCTTTTAAAATTTCCTGAAAGTTCCAAAAGGCAAAATTTATATTTGCTGCGTACTAAATACTACACTGAAGCCATAGAATGTGGTGTTGAAGTATATTAGAAATTAGTCATCCAAAGATAATTTGAAGTATATAGGAGGATGCGTATAGGTTACATACAAATATTGTGCCATTTTATATATAAGACTTTTATCTATACATTTCGGTATCCATGGAAATCTTGGAACCAATCTCCAATGGATAACATGAAAGTTTTATGTACATACACAGTGGTGTGTGTATGCACACACACATACATCTCCTGTTGGTCTTGTTTCTCTAGAGAACTCTAACCCATACAGAGATTTGGAACCTTGCCCGTCTTTTATCATTCTGAACAAGAGACTGGAGGACCTAGTGTCTGCAGACACTGCAGAATGGAACATCATAAAACTAGGCTGGCCCAGGTCCTGGCTTCTCCTACTTGAGACACTTGGTCCTAGCTTAGTCATGTTTGATATCTAACTTCTCTAGTGGGAATCTGCAAGCTGTCTCCATGGGGCAGTCCCCACAGATGATGACTTCCTGCAGGTGCTTGATGGAGATAAGACCTGCAGAGAATGTAGGGCAGCTGAGAAGTGGGAGTAGGTACGCAGGATCCTCTTTTCTCCATTGACAAATCAAAACAAACCCAGCTCTCTCCCGCGGCATCAAATAAGAAGGGAAAGGACAGTGCTTTGGAAAAGATCTGCTCCATTGAAAACATAAGTAATGAAACAAAAGCTCTTAAGCCCCGTACCTTTGGGGTGAGGAAGAGGTGGAAACCTCGTCAGAGTAGGCCTCCGAAGTTTCCTGTTTTCAGGCAAGCGGGACGCGTAGTACAAACATCCTTCTTCATTTATAGTCTTTGTTCTTGCTCAGCCAGTGTGCTGTGCAACAGGGTGGCCTTTCAGGCACATGCTCCTATCTGCATTATCTGCTTCAGATCAAAAGAAAAATGCATGAGAATGTGCTGGGAGGCCTGGGTACCGCACACATGCCAGTTATGATTAGAATCATGAAAGCTTGGGTTGGACCCTCTAGGACTGCATCACTCTTCCCTAGACCTATGTCCTCTTTGGAGATGGCCTGAGAATGGGCCAAGCACTGAACTGAGCACGGAGGGGACTCCACTCCCCATGGGGTTCCTTAATGAACCAAGCAGGAGGAGAGGAGAGTTTCCATTTCTCCCGGAAAACGTGATGACTAAAGATGACAAGATGTATTAGATGATCCATTCATTCATTCATTCAGCCCTTCGGAGCATCCTCTTTTCTCAAACTATTTGAATAGCTTCTTTGGCTTTCTCCTTTCAAGAGTGAGAAACTCCAAAACTCTCCCTCCTTGTTTACTCACAGCAGTCCCAGACTACACTGGTTTTCCCAATATAGTTATTAAGGCCTCTTTTTTTAAGACCACGTTAGTCTGAATGACAAATTCAAGTACCTCATTGTCTATCACCTTTCTAGGCAGCAGTGGAAAGGTCAGAGACCATTTTTAGGAGCTAAGACAGGACTTGGCCCTGAGAGGGACTCTAGGGAAGAAGCGCTGGTTTTCAAACTAATTTGGCTACTCCATTCTCTTGGGTATTTAAGACACATAGGGTAGAGGGGACCTGGTTCCTGTATAACCCTGGAAATATTGGGGGTGAGGGAGAGAAGGTGAGCAGAGAAACACCAGGGCTGGAGTTTGTGTACTGCCATGGCACTATGAAAAATTAGCCCCAGCTCTTCTTTTTATTTTTTTTTGTAAAGACAAGGTCTCATTCCATAGCGTAGACTGGCCTCGAACTCATGCCAATCCTAGGATTCCAGGTGTGTGCCTCTGTGCCTAACTAGCCTCAGTCTTTAAAGTCTGTCAGCAGAGTGTTGAGGATTCTGGTCAAGGGCTTCCTTCAAGAACCAGGCTTCAAGGAAATGGCAGAGTTGAGTATGAACAGCAGTGTGAAAGAATCCGTGTCTGAGCCTGTTGTTTGTAGCAAGATGTTACCACACATGTCATAGGCTGGACAGCTGGGAATACATGCCATGTGTTTAGCATGTGGGGTGTCTGAAGGGAGACTTGCATGTGTTCCTGCTTGGAGCCCACAGCACAGGGAGGCTGGGAAGACAGGTGTTACACAAACACTTTTTAGGACAAGGAACCTGTTGCACAACTACACAGCTAGAAGGTGGTGGAGTATAGCATCCCTGAGTCCCATTCTCAGTTTTCCCACTTTGTCACCCGGCAGGCTGTTTTAGAGCTGGCAAGAACACCTTGGCATTCTTGTAGATGTTGTGTCACCCTCTGCAAGGTGAGTTTGCTTTTGGGACCCAGGCTGGGCTGGGGCTTTGTGACGGTAGTTTGTGTCATCCCTGGATGGCTTGGAAGCGCTGCGGTGTCTTAAGAGCTGGGCTCAAACCTACTGCTTGCTGCAGCACCTCCATGCCGAGGGATGACAGCAGTTCATTTGCACCCTGCAGGGCCCGTGCCCAGCATGCATCCAGGAGCAGGGAGGACGCCAGCCCTGCACACAGGGAGAGGAGGCCAGCTGCAGGGGCTCTCTCTGTGTGTGCCGTGGCGAAGGCCCAGCTGCAGGGCCAGCGTTCCCACTACGTGATTGGGAACATGTGAAGGCGGGGGACTTGAACTGTGGGTGACCCCGTGGAATAAGGAGGCTAATTAAAGCTTCTCTCCCCACACTTCAGTCAAGCCCCTCCTGCCCTTCCTCCCGATGGTGCAGCTGATAAGGAGGGATTGAATTTATGAAAAGCGATGAAGATGTTTGGATAAGCCACAGTCCCAAGGCAAGCTGGCCGGACGAGTTAGGGCCTGACAGGCAGCAGGGTGGCTGACAGCGTGGTTAGGGGCAGGAGAGGATGGGGGTGGGCTGTGCCGAATATGACGCCCCGCAGGCCTTTCCCTGGATGACACACCTTGGTAGTTCAGATGGAAACCAGTTTGCTGAACGCTGTGTCTGCAGCAAGGTGGCTGGTCTCACCCCGCGCCACTTGGCAGCCAGCAGCTCCCAGACCAGAATCCCATATGTGTGAATCAACAGGAGAACATGGGGGTGATGAGCAGAAAGGACGGAGGCTGGAGAGAGCCTCTTCCTTTCCAGAGGCAGAGGTCCAACGGCCCCTGTGGATCCGGCACTGTGTACAGGGCTTTATCCTGTGTTGTGTATGGTATAGTTGTTACTGAGCCCATTGTATTATTGTGGAAAGTGAAGCTCAGAAAGCTTAGGTGACTTGATAAAAGACACATCTCTAGTAAGTGCTAGGATCTTGGACTCAAAACCAAGAAGTAAATAAAAATTTTAAAAATCAAGTAGTGAGACTCTTTAAATTAACATGCTATGATCCAGACCACTGCGCCACTAGGTACAATGGGGGCCCCGAGTTGTCTACTGGGTTTGAAGGGTAAGTTCCAATGGTTGGCTCAGGCTGATGCAACTCGTCTCTTGGACAGGTGGCCTCTTGCTTTCCCTCCCCAGTGACCTCCTTGGCCTTCCCTTGGTACTGGGCACAGAGGCTGTGTGTAGCCTGTGACATCTCCTTTCTCAAACACTCAATGATGGCAAGGTCTTCAGAGTGAAAGACCTCAATGTTTGCTGGGCCCCAAATACCCCTGGCTCACTGGCACAGAAGCACCTGGGGTTCTGTGGGTACCTGGTTTCCGGGGGAGGTCCCTGTGCCCCCAGGTCCTGGCTGCATGAGAGCCTCAGCAGCCTGTAGCTAGGCTTCTCCTGGATGCATCCGCCACACTGAGCCCACGGGTCATGGGTGGATGATGGAGGCAGGTGGCTTCCTGGGTTGTGAGGCTGGGGAACAGATCCGGAGAATGGCAGGCCAGCTCATGTGAGTGTGATGTCCTAGGGGATAGGGGTGTCCCATTACAATATGGGCCCTAAATTATGAACCACCTGATGCTGGTACACTCAGGAAAAAAGGAAGGACAGCCGTCCACTAGTCTTCTGGGTTCTTATTGTCTCCTGACTCTCACAGCCCAGCCTGAAGGGTGAGGCCAGTGGGCTGCACCCATGGACTTAACTCAGTCCTCTCCTCTCCTCTGGAACAGCCCCCTGTGGAGCTGTTCTCCCTTCTCCACCTTTTTCCCATAGTGAAGATTCCAACGTTGGTGTTGGCCCGTTCCATAGCAGGTGTATCGCCATCCATCCCAGAGCCACCTGTGCTGATGAATACATTAATTTCAACACTAGATTTTCCATGCACTCTCCCTATGGCTTAGCTCTAAAAAGGCTGAATTCTGATCCAGATATTAAGTGTGAGAATGTTCTGCTCTGGTCTGCTCTGGTCCTGTGGAGGCTGGGAAGTAGTAAGAAGGTAGAAAGCCAAGACAGAGAGAATGTCTGTGCATTTTGATATCAAATACCCACCACCTGGTTAAATGCAAAACGTGATGTCTAAATTAGCCCAGGTCATTGAAGTCAACAGTTCAGACTTGGTTTTAATATTGGCCGTAGTGCCCATGCCTCATTTCATTAGTGTTGGTTTAACAGTTGGTTACATGGGCCAGGAGTAGTATTAATGATTACTTGTTAGTTAAGTGGACATGGGGCGTTTACATAAAATGCCAGCAGCACAGAGACCTTTGTTGTGGCTGCTTGGCTGCAAGCGTCTCTTCATGTGGGCTGTGAGAGGCAGGGGGCGGCCCAGGAGAGCAGGAGCTGGACTCCCAGGAGAACAGCAAACAAAGGATGCCCAGTGCTGCAGTGGTCTTTCTGGGCCCAGCCCGCAGTTCAGTCCTGGGCCCCTGGAAAGGTGAGTTCTTCCCTCTGGGGCTGAAGCACTATTTGAGCAAGAGCTCTCCCTGCAGAGCTAGAGCCGCTGCCCAGACCCAGAAGCAAGGAAAGCTGCCCCTGGGCCTCCCTCCCAAGGACAAGCTGCTCGTACAGTCCAGGCTGGGTTTTCTTTGCCAAGAGGGGAATGCCCACCAGTGATTTACACAGACATTTATAGAAAGCATACAGGTTTACTCATTCATAAAATGGCAGAACAGTGTGTTTTCTACCCTGGCTGGGTTCTGGGGCAGCTCTCAGTGTAGTGTGGCTGATTGTAATCATTTCCGGACATGCCCTGATCTGCCCATGGGGAGAAGGCCAAGGTTGCCTGGGAATGGGCTGCAAATGGGGCCCCGGGTGCAGGCCGCCTGCGCCGTGGATCAGAGCCAAACTGAACTGTTACGAGGATGTCATCGTCGTGCACCGCCCACCCCCCCCATGCTAGGCCCCTGGCACTCCCCTTCCTGTGTCTTCTCCCAGACACTCTTTGTCTCCTACTGCTCTGGGTCTCCTACGGAGGCTGCAGTGGGTCAAGTGACCTGAGGGTATGCCAGCCACCTTGGGAGACTGCAGGAGGAAGCAGACTCTTCCCAGCCCTGTCTGATCAGTTCGGCCAGCTGGGTTTCTCTGAAGCCCGACCCACTGCGGCCCACAGCCCAGTGGGAGCCAATTCAGCCCTTTCCTTCCTTAGCAGCCTGTGTCAGCTGCTGGGTGACTCACCATGCCAGTGTCTCCCCATGTCTGTGCCCAGCAGCCTTGCCCACGGGGCCCAGCGGGTGGGTGGGCAGAGAGAACCGGTTTCATCAGAAGCCACAGACCAAAGAGAAGTGATTTGATTTCGATGCAGCTCTGCTCCCCAGCCTGGCTGCCCAGGGCTGTGGAATGGGCTCTGGAGGCGGGCGTGTGACCAGCAGAGCTGGCAGCAGATCTGGCTGCGCTAAATGAAACTAGATCTGAGCAGGACGCCCAGGGACGTCTTTTCTGTTTCCACCCTTGTCTTTGGGAAGAAGTCTCAGCAACTCTCATGAAAAAGACGACTGCTCCAAATCCCATCTCTTTGCCCCTGGGAATTTCTGTGGAAGCCCTGAACACAAGGAAAGCAGAAGGAAAAAGGGAGATGGAAAAGAAAGGGGGAGGCTGGGGGGAGGGCAAAGGCGTAGCCTGGCTTATGCCCGGTTACTCTGCTCGGGCTGCCCAAACCATTCTGCTTAAACATAGACAGTTATTTCTCATGATTTGGGAGGCCCCAAGCTTAACTTCAGGCTGTTGGCAGGGCCAGACTTTTCTGAGGCCTTTCTCCAGGGTTTGCTGAGGACTGTCCTATCACTGTGTCCTTGAGTGGGCATCTGTCCACTCCTGCGCGTGTCTGTGTCGTAATCATCCTATGAGGCCCATAGTCACATTAGATGGAGGTTCACCCCTATGTTTCATTTTTCCCTCCTGAAGGGGCTTCCTCTGGCTAGGTGCAGGGCCAGGCACACAGATAAAATACATGCTGTAATGGAACCAAGCTGTTATGGTTTATTTCCGAATGCCCCACCCAAGCTTAACGTGTTCAGAGATGGGGCTTTGGGGAGGCGAGTGGATCATGACGGCATGACAGTCACCAGTGGATCAGTCCGTGGTTGAGTTTATATCCAGATGGCATGTTGGCAGATGGAGCCCGCTCAGAGAATGCCTGGAGGGGTCCATTGCCTTCCATCCTTTGATCACTCTGCTTTCTGCCTATAGTGCCACCAACTATTTCTCCTCTGAGATGCCCCTCTGCTGTGCCACGCTGCCTTGGAGCCAGCTGACTGTGGACTAGAACTTCCACACACCGTGAGCCAACATAAACCTTTCCTCCTTAGAGCTGTGGGTGTTTAGTTCTGTGTCTCAGTGATGAGAAGGTGACTAAGGTACATGCACAGCCCCGAGATGTAGGTGTCATCATCCCTCCACGCAGAGGAGATTGAGACTCATGAAAGTAGAAGCAAATTGTTCCAGTTGGCTGGACTCAAAACCATTTCTGGATTTGAACACAGACCTTTTGCATGAATCTACCTCCACAGCCCTTTTTTACTTTTGTATTTTGTGAAAGAGCTTCACTAAGTTGCTCAGGCTCAGCTTGAACTTGCACCCTCCCAGAGTGTCAGAATCACAATGTGTACACCTGACCAAGCGCCATATTTTTAGCAAAAGAAACATGCAAGGCTGCTGGAGGGAAAGAAGACAAGAGTGAGGGTAGGTGGTGCTGGCTTCAGTAACATTTGGGAATGGTTTGTACCCCTCTTTGTGCTCAGGGCAAAACAAGCTCAGGTTAATCACTGCTCATTCCAGTCCTGTTATGAGGGACACAGGACTCATCTCCGCTCTGGGCCACCTGCCCACTGGCACAGATGACCACATAGAGGCTGATCATCTTCTCATCCTCATCTGTAGGCCGTGTCCTCTTTCTGACCCCAGCGAATGCATGTGCTTGTTTTGCTTCTATGGGTCCTCTTATGCTGAGACTTCTGGCACCCTAAGATCCCCTGTTTCGACTGCTATGCAGCTGCCTTTGCCTCTTCTGAATCCCAAAGCTGCTTCCGCAGGACCCAGGATCACAAGGCAATGCCCCCTGTTTGCTTTTGTATTCATCCCAGCCTCATGCTGTCTGATTTCCCAAGCATACCATCAGGGTGGGCAGCCCCCAGGAGAGCAGCCCTGGGGTCCCATTTGGTGGTGAGGCCTTTGGCAGGTGCACCATCGTGTACAGAAGCACATTTTCTATTCTGTTGGTTTGCTGTCTGGATGGGCCGGCCAACCTGATGCAGCCTCCCATGTTGGCTCCATGCACATGGTTGTGAGGTCCCAGGTGAGTCTCTTGACTCCCAGAACCTGTGTCAGTGAGGATTTCTGACCTGAGCTTTCTCCACTAGTGGGTCAGTGTCGGGGGACACAGGACTATGGCAAAGAATTGGCTGGCCCTGGCGCCAAAAATGATGATGGTAATAAGGACCCTCATGTTGGGGCTGCTAAAAATTGCACAGAAATCCACAAAAATTCTAAGAATGTGGTATTTAGAGCTTCTTGTCTCTGAATACTTCGCTCTCAGTGCCTAGAAACTGCTCTGAAAAAGAAGGGCAAACCAGCACTTTCCATGGAGCCTGTTCTTTGAGTTTCTTTCTTTCTTCCCTCTGAGGGTTTGTGTGACAAAGGACTCATCAGGCTTGGACAAAGTGGAACCATGTCCCCAGGACAGCAAGGAGGTCCAGGGAGCCATGTCCACTGCTTTGAAACTCACTCTCCTTCTAGGAACTTCAGCAGCCTTGGGGTCCCACGAGAATCTCCAGAGGATGAAGGTCCATTTTAAGCCAATTTAAAAAATGACACAGATTTTTTAAAAACATGAAGGATTATCTCCCAGACCCAACAGCCAGCTTGAATGGGCTACCACTGACCACATCTGGCACAGATTTGAACTCCAGTGTAATTTAGTACAGAAAAGAATTGTAAGGCACTAAAATTAGGAAGCCATGTGTCCAGGCTAACCACAGGTAGATGATAGGTGACAGACAAATGCATGCAGGATGAGGAAGGTATGTTAGTCCATCTTCTGTTGCTGTGACAAAATCCCTGGCACAAGTGACTATCAAGGAAGGGAGACTTATTCTGGTTCGTGGTTCCAGAGATTTCAACCCTTTGTCACTTCACTGTGTTGCTGTAGGTCTGTGACAAGACACAACCTCACAGCAAGGATCACATTGTGGAACGAAGCTGCTCACTTCCTGGCGGTTGAGAATGGGCCAGGGATAAAGTAGATACACCAATGACCCACTTCATCCTATGAGGCCCCAGCGCCTAAGCTTTCCATGGCTTCCCAGAAACCCACTGAGTTATTACTGTGCTCATAGATGGATTCATGGGTGAAGCTAGAGCACCTTCATCTCTCTAAAGCCCCACTCCACACATTGGTACCTTGGGAACATGAGCTTTTGGGGTGCATTTCAGATCCAGCCCACAGCAGTAAGCATTTGCTAAGAGAAGCCCAAGATCTGACCGGCAAACATAGGAGAGGTGCGGGCATCTGTTGATCACCATTTTGAAACCACAGTGGTGAGTACTGTATTGGACGCATCAGTGGATGGCAAATTTTGGGAGACACCTCAGTAAAGAGAAAGATACTGGCATCATCTTAAGCTGCACACTCTTAGGCTGCTTATTCTTTGTGAAGGAGAAGAGAAAAGTCCTGTTACTAATAAGGACTTTGGAAATGGCTTGGCCAGGTGGTCAGAACTGTCATAACCTCTGAGGGACAGATGACATCTCCAGGCTCTAGAAAGCCTCTCCCTGGACGGACATAACGCTGTGTTTCAGCTGGAATGTACATGGTCTGTTTACAAGGAATCACCAGCAAAACCCTCGGAGGGAAACTGTTAAAGGAAAAAGAATTGTGCAGTGGACACTGTTCTTTAAAAACGTTAACGTCACGAGGAGTCAGGAAGCTGTTAATTGTAGTCTGACAGGTATGGTAACTGAGGGCGACTGAGATTGCACCTCTAGATTGGATTCTGTGCTTGGAAGGAAATGATGTCACAAAGGAAATGATTGGGCCAATTGACCAAACTGGGATGTGAATATAGATTCAGGGAGCGTATTCATGTCTGTTTTTGAGGCTGACAGATGTACGGTGGTCAAGTAAGAGATTCTTGCTGTTTTTAGGAAATATTCACTCACAAATAGAGAGGTAAAGACCATGGCATGTGTCATTTACCTTTAAATTGCTCTGAGGAAAAAGAAAGTCTCCACACATATCCACAGAGAAAGAAAAGAACGGGAACAAACAAGGTAAAGCATTAACAATAAGTACCTGTGCAGAAAGGACCTATGGATGTCTCTTGTATGATTCCTGCAACTTTTTACAAGCTGGATAATTTCCCAAATAAAAGATGCTTTTAAATGGCCTTGCAGAGAAAGCCTGGGCAGGGAAAGCCTGGGTCATACTGGCATGCGGCACAGGTTTTGCTTGATATTATGAATGGATCGCCATCCCTTCTGGTCTCGTGGCCTTGCTCTCCCCGAGGCAGGCAACCAGCTTCATTCCTGGGATCTGGCCTTGGCTTGGGAGACTACCACCTGCACAGCTTCCTTTCTCCTCTCTGTCTACCTGGCTCTTTCATTTGCTTTGGCTTTAGGTCTGTCTCCTCCATGAAGCTTTCCTGAATTGCTTCTGCTTATCAAATATACTACAGGGGTTTCTCACCGCTGTATGTGATGGTCTTCAAAGCCGGGGCAAGTATGCCCAGCTCTTCCCTACCTTGCATGTATTTGGCCTGTACTTCTTGGCCCTTAGGAGTTAGGTAGAATCACATTACCAGGTATGGGAAGATGTCATGGGCAGGAGAGGTGTGTCACAGAGGACTCAGGCCACCTTTTTATTATCCATGGTGATCAGCCATATCCACATTCGCTGTTATAACAGGCAGAGTCAGAGAATGGCCAGAGCATGGGGTGAAGTTACCAACTGCCATTCCGTGGACATGTAGCAGAACCAAGAAGGTTCTTTGAAGGTCTGGGGTTATTATCTTCATCTAACCTATTGTGCCTTATTCTTATGCACTGTGCCTTTATAAATGTTGTTTCCTGCATTTAGACTGGCCCCCTCCTGCAGGCTGGCAAATTGGCATTCATCATGTGGGTGTCAGTCACCTCCTTGCTCCTGTCCTCTGGGGACAGAAGCATCCTTTTAGGCATGGCTTGTATTTGGTAGTTGGATGTATTATGTATCTCTTGTATACCAGGCACAGTGCTGGGCATCATCAATGCAGCCAAGACTCAGCTTTCTTGGGGCTTCTTCCACCAGAAGACAGTGCGAGTTTACAGCCTCATCTTCCTTCTCTTGACACAAATGCTGAGAGTAAAGTACAGGCACTGCCATGTTTGTGTTTCCACACTTGCAGCGAACAGGAAGCCAGGGAGAAATACTCATGGTATATTTTGTCCCAGTTTTCCTGACCTCTGTTTGTCCCTCCTCCTCTGCTGTGAAGCCTTCAGCCTCAACATCATGTGCCCTACTGTTCTGGGTGGGTTGAGGTAAAGAGAGGGCTGGACACAGGCTAAGAGGGGCAGCCGAGGTCTGTGCGCTCACGCCTCTCGTGGGAAGGTAGTGAAGAGCGTCATGAGCTCATCCCAACGACATTATCACTTATGCAGAACATGGTGACCAGGTGCTGCTGAGACTGAAAGGCTTTGCGTCCTCAGGTGCGGCTACTGTGTCAACAGCTTTTTCCTGGGTTGGACATTGGATTGGAGACAGTCCTTTATCGAGCCCAAGATCTATGGCTCAGTCTGTCGGTCACTGGGCTGGTTCCCTCCATTCTCTGGGTCTTGAAGTCCATATCTGCAAATGAGAGTGGACATGGGGATCTCTGCTTCTCTGTTTCTTCGAGGACAACATAAGTCGGTCCATGTGGGACATCTCCAGAAAGACTATCCTGGGGAGCCAATTGGATTTTTGTTATTCAAGAGCAGGGACATGACAGCTTTGTCCTGGTCTGGGCCATTAGACAGACTTTGCTGTGGCCTGAACTCCTGGGAGCATTTCTGCCCTTGGAGAAAGTTGGTGAGTGCTTCCCTGAAACAGGCCTGTTTCCTAGTCTCTAGAGAAAAAGCTGGCAGAGGAGGTCTGAGTATCCCCCTCCCCCATGGTGGTAACACTTCAGTAGGCTCTCTAAGGAGCCTACACCCCTCCCGAAAACTAGGACTTGTTTGCTTCTCTTGGGACCTGGCACGAAGCCCTAGATGCTGTCATTGTCTTGGGGACAGACTCCCCTCCCCTGAGCTTTCAGTGCCTCCCGCCACTCGGCTGCGGCTGCGGAGCCTTGCCCCAAACTAGGCTCCCACTCTGGAGCCCCACAGTCCCCATCCCTGTGGCTGCTGAGAGCAGCCAAAAGTAGCTCAGCTGGACGTGCATGAGGGTGCACGCCTGGCTCCATTTGGAAGGTTCTCCGGCTGGGTTAGTTCAGGGGACCAATCTGCAAACACTCCATTCACAACTTGTTGTTCGTTGGTATTTCTCTTCCAAGGGAGGCGGGGGTGTGGCTACAAAATAAATCTCAGGGTTTTTTTCTTCTCCCCAAAGAAATCATTGTGTTGTAATGCAGGGAGAGCCTGAGCTGATGACATTTTTATGGGGCTGCTGCTAGTGAAGACTGTAGTGTCTGCCTGGGCCATCCAGAGAGTCCGTAGATCTCTTTCACTGTCCCCTTTACCACCCCCACTCCCTTTCTCTCACAGCAATACAACTTCAGTTCAATACTTGTCTAGAATTCTCAGTGGGGCTACCTAGGCATAAGGGGGTAGGGTGGGGGGATGACATCATATTCTCGCAAGCAGATTGGCTGCTTCCAGGCTTCAGGCATGATATCATCTCTGCTTGGACCTCCCCACCCCCCTCAGCTTCCAGTTCTTCCTTATCCAGGCAAGGGCCCCCACTCCAGGATGCCCCGTTGCCTTGGAGACCACAAGTTTTCAACCTCGTTGTCTGAAGGAATGGTAATTCATTATATGTGTGTGACATGGGGGTAAAGGGTGTGGGGAGGGAGACCCAGGCTGGACAGTTTTGAGGGAAAGTTGTGGACAACAAAATAATGAACAAACATATGTTTCACGCATGAGAAGCTGACAGAGATGGTAGTGAGGGAAAGGTCATGGCATATGGCACTTAGTACATGGAAAACTGAAGGCGGAGTTCTCAAAAGGAGCAAGGAGTGGCTAAAGTACTGTGGGAAGTGAGGCACCCTCTCCCCAAGAGAGCTCATTAGGGAGATTCGGGGTGAGGTAGGAGCTGTTCTGTTTCTGGAGGAGACGCCGTGCCTGGCCCGTCTGTCTCATCCTGAGCTGGAGACACCATGTGTAGCTCTGTCCTGACCAACTGTCTCCTCAGAGGGAAGCAGTCCATCAGATGAGAGTCCCTTCATCTCCAGAAACAAAGACTTTGGGTGTCTCCACGAATGGAACACACCCCTTAGTCTGGGTCCCCCAGGAGGCCACAGTGGCAGGAAGGACAGTTCACCGAGCTGTGCTGTGTCTCTGTGCCCCAGGGTGTCAGGGACCTGCTGGTGAGCTGCACACACGAATCATATTCTCTAGAGAATATTTTGGTCCCCATGTCCCCGAGACGGTTCAGAGAGAGAAAGAGCAGTGTGTATGTCTCTCCGTCTGCCCTGCCTCGTCGCCTGCCTTCCCACTGTTGTTTCTCCCCCATGGTGCCTCACTTCTCTCCAAGAGAAACATGTCCTTGGGTGATTTCGTCATCATGCGAACACCGCAGAGGCTCTTACACAAACCTAGGTGGTCTAGGTCCGTCACTCAGCGTGGCCTCTTGATGCAATTGAGAAACACAGATCCGCGAGGCTGTTGCTGACACGGACATGATGACATTCTGTTTTACAGTCCACTTTTTTTTTTATAAGTAGAAGGAGTACACTTTAAAATAACAATAAAGAGTGTAGTAAACACATAAACCAGCAACACTGTCTTTTATTATCATTCTCAAGTATCATGTATGGTACATAATTGTCTGTGCTACACTTTTATAGGTCTGGAAGCCCAATGAGTTTATTTACACTAGCATTACCACAAACACATGAGCAATGCATTGCACTAGGACCCACAGTGGCTGCGATGTTCCTAGGTGGTAGGAGTTATCAGTGCTGTTTTAGTTTTATCGGACCATGGTCATATAGTCATTTTGTCATTCACTCAGACTGTGTTACATGGTTATACACCATCGCACACACATATACTGGGTCTACATATATGTATTATGTCTGGTACACTGACATATGTGGATCTCCCTCCTTCCCTCCGTCCCTCTCTCTTTCCCTCTTTCTTTGTATGACTGTATTTTCTTTCCATTTTTTTTGAGATTTCCACGTGTTTTACAGTTAGCAGGTATTGATATAATAAGGGGGAAATGGCCTATTTTAGAAAAAAATCAGTTATTGGGCAGATATTTCAAAGGGCAAATGAGTATAACTTCCAAGATGAAGTAAACAGATGTCTGTCAACTCAGAGAAACAAGGTATGCATTTGTGCCCAGTCGGGTGGTGACACGAACATCCCTTGAGTCCTATGGCTTTTCTTTCATTCTGCCTTAGCCTAATTTCTTGACTTTACAGGAAAAAATAAAACCTCCAAGTACTAGGAGTGGAGATGATGCAGAGTAACCTTCTGATCCACCCTCTTCCTGTCTAAATAAAAAAATGGATATTAATCCAAGATGTCTACCAGCTGTTACCTTGCAATCCACATGCCCAAAACTGAAGTCTTAATTTCTCTGAATTGTCTTCTACGATCTTCTGAAGTTCCTAGATCTGCCCCTAGTGCCACTATTTTTTTTTTT
>PVIR01003365.1:0-89900 GCA_004026965.1 Petromus typicus | reverse complement strand
GTCAGTGTGACAGGTATCCCTGAGCGGAGCCTGCAGCAGTCTTTTCTTCCTGTAGATCAGAGGCTTGGAGAGGAGTGTCTGCTGTTTCTGTTTGTTTTGTTTTTTTGACCTTAGTACCGTCAGTCCTGAAACAGAGACCTCGAGGTGTCCAGCAGGTTAAAAACACACAGCACGGGCCGGGGAGTTAGCTCAGTGGTTCCGGCGCCTGTCTCGCAAGCGCAAGGACCCGGATTCGATTCCCCGGTAACCACATAACAATACTGGGTGTGGAGACCCACACCCCAGCAGCAACCAGTACCACATACCACAGTGCCGGGCATGGTGGCTCACGCCTGTCATCCCAGCACTCGGGAGGCAGAGGCAGGAGGATTGTGATGTGAGTTGGAGGCTGAGCTCAGGGCCAGCCTGAACCACAAAGCGAGACCCTGTCTCAAAAAAAAAAAAAAACACAGCAGACGTGGGTAGGAGTGACTAGACATTCGGAAATATTTTAGGAATATTCAGAATTATTTATTCTCAAGAATAAAATCTTATTTAACCAAAAGGGGAAGTTGCTTAAACAAAATGATAGAGCCACAAAAAGTATTTTCAGTGGAAAAAGTAAAAGCAGGATGTAAATTTACTTAGTATTTTGAACAAGGACCGTGAGAGGCTGCACGTGCGGTAGAGAGCCCAGCAGCCTGCCCCTCGGCCCTCTGCAGCCTGACCAGGGCCGGAGACCGTCCCTGCAGGCTGGCGCCGTGGGCTGGTGTCTTTATTTATTCACTCGTTTACTGGTCCTGAGGGTTGAACTCAGGGATGGCTGAGCTGTGCCTCTCCCTATGCTGTTTGAATTTCCCAGGCCGGCCTCGCATTCGCAGTCTTCCTGCTGCAGCCTTTTCGAAGCTGGGATTATAGGTATATGCCACCACACCTGGCTATTGTATTTGGTAGATTGTATTTGTTCCTATTTTTGGATTTTTCTCTAATGAATTTGTGTTGCTTTTGTGACGTTTACATGATGGTCTTTAGAGAGGTTTATACTATGAGGGAGGAGGATAAGACGATGTTTGTTAGAGAAAGTTGGTGTGAATAAATAATCTTCATAGAAATTTTCCTCTTCATATTCGGCACTCCACAGCACATATACTTAAAAGAAAATAGTGATTCCTCTTCACCGATGTAATTGGTAGTTTTTATTGTTGACAGTAGCATGTTGTGACGTTTACTGCGTGTACGTTCATTACAAGTCTTGGGAGGCTGGCTGAGTTGTGGGCGTTAATCATTACGGGAATACACACGGGAGCACTTTGACCAGTCAGCGCGGTGCCAGCGCCAGCCTTGGAGCCTGCTGTCCCCGGGGTGTGGGACTCAGGGCCTGCTGTGCGGGAAATGTCCGAGAAGACCGAGGCAGCTGCAAGGAGAGCGTGGAGAGGTGTTTTCTGGGCTGTGCCTTCGGGAGGTTTCCCGCCCGCTCAGTGTGCGCAGCGGCTGGCTTGTGCACTCCGTACACTCCTTTCCTGTGTGATGGCCGCTCCAAGGAGAGCCCTGTTTGCGTTGTTGTTCCTGTAAAGTGTATTTCTCCTGGTTTGCTTCTGAGGTCGCCTGAGGAAGCTACTTTGTTTCTGTGTCTCTTTGGCAAAGGAAGTTGTGAAGGGCCGGCCTTGGCCTCGTGAAGTGCTTTGCTGGCAATGAGCGCTGGTGGGCGAATCTGACTTGAGCACTGCTAATGTGCGTTATTTGTCCAGCTACTGTTTTCCTCCATGGGTGCAAAAGGAGCATATGTTTTACACTGATTGTACAAGTCCTTTGCCTGGTGTGAATTGTTAGGCCTGGACCTGAGGTCACGTGTTTGGCTGCAAAAACTAAGCTCTTCCTGTGAGCCTGAGGGCGGCAGCGCTGCTGACCCTCCTGCCTCGTTATCTCAGGACGGTCAAAAACGATTATTATGTGAGAGTGGAGAAACTGGACAGACTTTCCCAGTGGAGCTGGCATGGAGTAGTGACTTCCCTCCACCCGCCCGGCCGTGAGTGGAACATGCGTGACTCACCGCCGGCCACACAGGCCCTTCTGTAAGCGCTGTTAGCCGGGAGGCGGGCTGGGCCGGGCAGGGGATGGGCGGCTCCCTGTGTGTTCCGCAGGGTGGTCCAGCGGCCTCGCAGTGCACTTCCGAAAGGGACACTGCCTTCCCAGACATCATGCTGCAGAGCTTTTTACTGCGCTGTGTTTGAGCCAAAATAATGCAGCATATTAAGTGCAGTAAAACACGACTATTGACACTGCAGTGTGGACAAGTACAGGAGACCTCTTCTGTTACTTGGGGTTCTAGTTATTAGTGAGTCGGGGCCCCTGCTTATTGCGCCTGTCTCTGCTCCACAGATTCCTTTGTTTCTCTCCATAGTTAGTGTTTGTCTAGGAATTTGTTCCTAGGAACTTGCTTAACTTGTGGTTATACAAATTAGGATTTGTGCCAGCAAAGGGCAACAGAGATGTATTTATGAATATGGTTTCGTATCACACCTAAGCCTTTTCCTGTAAAAAAGAGCATTTTGGGGAATCTACTTCAAATATATGATCATAGCTGTTCAGTTTTCTGCTGACATTTCAGTGAAAATGAAAAGCCATCTACACAGGCTTCGTGAGAGTGAGTGATGGGCTAGGGGTGCAGATCAGGAGCTGCCTATGTGGGGGGACTTCGGTCTAGTTCCTAGAGTCATGTGTTGTCATGGCAACCCGCTTTCTCACCAGGAGTATGTTAGACATTAACCTGTGTATTCCTCAAGAGATGGGACAGGTGTTGCTTTATGGTGTGTCAGGAAGAAGTAATGGAAGCAGAATTAGTTCTGCCTTTAGCACCTTATAAATACTTCAGGCTGGGGCCGAGGATTTAGCTCAGTGGTTTCGGCGCCTGTCTTGCAAGCGCAAGGGCCTAGGTTCAATCGCCAGAAACCACATACAGTACTGGGCGTGGAGACCCACACCCAGCAGCAACCAGTACCACATACCACAGTGCCGGGCATGGTGGCTCACACCTGTAATCCCAGCACTCGGGAGGCAGAGGTAGGAGGATTGCTGTGATGTGAGTTTAAGGCTGAGCTCAGGGCCAGCCTAAAACTACAAAGCGAGACCATCTCAATAAATAAATAAATAAATAAATAAATACTTCAGGCTGCCAGCTCCATCTTTCTGATGGGCCCTTTCTTTTTTCTCTATTATGATCAAACCTTTGAGGTTATGGGGGGAAAGTATCTTTGTTATTGTCTAGTTCTTTTTTCTTTTTCTTTTTTTTCGAGACAGAGTCTTGCTTTGGAGTTCAGATTGGCCCTGAGCCCACAATGTAGCCCAAGGAAGCCTGGAACTCCCAGCAATCCTCCTGCCTTTGCCTCCCAAGTGCTGGGATCACAGGTGTGAGCCACCACGCCCGGCCTTGTGGTGTGTGGGTATTTAGTTCTTAATTAACTGTTTACTCAAGTTCTTTGGTAAAATATGTTTGAGAAATAGTAAGAAGATTATCTTTTCTTTTTGATGCCACACATCCTTTAAATTTAGAGATTGCATTTGAAAGCACTGTGCACGAAACAAGAAAATGGGCATAAAATGTCAGAGTCTGTGTGTCTGTCTGTGTAGTGTGGGGCCAGGCAGGAAGCTGAGAATGAATGAATCTAAGAGTTTTGAAAACTGATGATCCTTAGAGTCTCTTGCATTCCAGCACTTGATTTCTTCCAGTCTTAATGTTTGTAGGAAGGAATGGCCTTTTCTTGATGTTTCTGACATCCTGAGACCCAGCCATAAAGCCCTGTACCTGTCAGAAATGACCCATTGAGAAATGACTTGACTTGACTAATACTGTCTCCAGCAAGTATGAAATTCTGTGTGTGTTGATAATGTAAAATTGTTTTATATACTTTTTAGATTTACTGGACTTTTTTGTGTGGCATGGTAAAGCAAATCTAGATTGAAACGAGAAAATCGTTTCTCTCAGGTTTAAGATGTGGCACACTTACTTGTGCAGGCAGTCTAGGTGGGCTGAGGCCTGCAGAGGTTGAGTCTGTCTTCCAAGGAAAGGAAATGCTCTGGGGAAAACGGTGAAATCATTCTTGCTTTCTATGTAAGGTTTTTGTGTTTGAAAAACTAATTTAAAAGTGGATTTACAATTCTGACCTGTTCCTTAAGAAGAGTGCACAGCAGGCCAGCGGACCGTTATGGCGGCCCACCCTGCGTAAGGAAACGAGCTGAGAGGAAGTGTTTTCCTTGAGCTTACCAGGCAGTGCCTGTTTTCTGGAGAATGGTGCATTGAGTAAGTCAGTGGCCAGAGCAGAAGGCGGTGACGGAACACCGGCCCTGTCCAGAAGGCGCCCACAGAGGACTCTGCTCCACCGGCCCTCCCTGAGCGCGAGGCCCGCGGAGGGCCTGTGAGCATCGGCAGCGGGCTCCGCTGGAGGCGGCCTGTGCACCGAGCGCTGCGAGTTCTGGAAATGGTGCACGTGAGATTATGATGTGCTCTTGTTAATTTTCAAATGCATTGGGTTGAAAAATCAAGTAGTGTATGTAAAATATGTTGAAATATATTCGCTTCACATCTCTACTTCCTCTCCTCAAAGGCCACCATTACTACATCACTTTCTCGCTTTTTCTTTGCGGAAATATTTTTATGTAAATACAAGACAAAATTTGTCTTTTCCTTCTGTAAAACAACAGTTGCTGTAAGCACCACGTTAGCTTCCTTTGAACCAGAGGTATTCAGATGTTATCATCATAATACGAAAAGTGTTTAAGAATCTCACCAGCTGTCCAATAGGAAAGCAGCTAAGTTATGACCTTAGTTTCGTAAGATAGTATTTGGTGCCTAATGATTATGAAGACTATATTAAAATGTCTATTAAAAAATCAACATCAACTGGTGTCTAAATAGTGAGTGCGTTAGTACATAAGGAAATGCTTGGCCGAGGATTGGATGGTATGATTGTGGGTAAATGTGCTTTTTTTTTTTTCTTTAAAAAAAAAATCAATCTTTTACTATTATAAAATTGTGTGGGCACAAAAGGAAAAGAGTGAAAATTATAATGCAGATAGCCATGTATAGTTTTAAAGATCTATTTTTTTTTTTTTTTTGAGATAAGTTCTCACTGTATAGTTCAGACTGACCCACTCTATAGCCCAGGCTGGCCTTGAACTTATGGCGATCCTCTTGCCTCTGCTTCCTGAGTGCTGGGATTACAGGCATATATCATCATGCCTTGTATTTTCCCTTTGTAAACATTTTAAATCTGTGAAGCTATAATTATAGGATGGGTATGTAAATATCTTCCTAGAAGTCTTTTCATATGGCTATAAGTAGCTTAAAATTTCTTGCAAACTTTAAGGGAGAGCCCTTAATATTTGGGAAACATGACTGGCCACTGTGCCAAGTGCTTCTTCTTGTAGCATCTCACAGTTATTCATTGAGGGCAAGTTCTTTTACTAGTTTATCAATTATAAATGTATAGTAATGTATAGAGGAAAAAACTGAGCCTCGCTTGGACGCCTGTCAGTCTGACTTTTCTGTGAGTGGGCTGTGTCCCTTCTGCACAGCCAGACTCGGTAGTGAGGAAACAGGTCTGCGCTGGAGTCGGGGTTGTAAGGAAGCTTGCAGTCCAGCACTCCTGACCTGGAAACAGGGGGCCAGGGTAGAGGGAAACCTGAGCGATGCGACTCCTCGCCAGGGTTCGGGGCGGGAGCTGCAGGGGGCTCACGAGAGCTTCAGGGGGCTCACGGGAGCTGCAGGGGGCTCACGGGCCGGGCGAGCTCTGGGAGGCCCTTTGAGAATGTGGGATTTCTGCTGAAGAGGGACCAAGAAAAGCCTGTGCCTAAGAGGTGTTCCTGGGTGGATGATGAATAGACCAGTTTCTTTGAAATAAGGGTTCCTGTGAAGCAAAGCCATTGGTCCAGATGGGACCTGGCAAGTGTGGTCACTTTAAATTCTTGTGCCCCGAAGTGTAGACAGGAACAGGTCTCCAACATACAGCGAGGACGATGAGGGTATCTGAGTTTCTCGTCTGTAAAATGGCTATAAAATCGTTCGTGCAAA
Source organism: Petromus typicus (assembly GCA_004026965.1). Classification (NCBI taxonomy): domain Eukaryota; kingdom Metazoa; phylum Chordata; class Mammalia; order Rodentia; family Petromuridae; genus Petromus; species Petromus typicus. The sequence goes on along the minus strand of PVIR01003365.1, from coordinate 83,854 downwards.
GTTGCCTGAAGGCCAGAGTGATCTATCAGTTATGCCACACAGAGCCTGGCACCAAGTACCAGCGACTCCGAGCTCACACGAGTGTGGACATTATCTGTCTCTCCCTCCGGCTGCCCTGCTTCTGCTCCATAGTGACCCCCCCACCCTTAGGTAAGCTCAGTCTTAAGGGAAAAGGCGAGCAGCTTGTCCCCCAAAGGCGGACCCCTGCTCAGACGTGGTGCAGTCAGAGTGTGTCTGTGTCCTTAGCGCCCTTTTCCTTATCCCAAAGAGCAAGCGAAACCAGCCCCTCACACCACGCTCCGCTGTTGATAGTGGTGGCACAGTCTGAGCTTGGTAAACCTTTTTATAATTCAAGAGCTCTTTTTTAAAAAAAGTAGTTTCTTGACAGTAGTTCATTTTACCAATATTTATGAAGAGCCAGTTGTGGCTGAACCTGAAATTCCAGGCTTATTTCAAGGAGGGCAGTTTGTGTTAAAGGCTCTGATTCAGTTACCGAGGACTGTTATAGTTCTACACAGGGGAGAGCTGGCTGGGAAGGGTGACAGAGGGAGAGCAGTTGTACCAGAAGCTAGAAAAAACTTGTCCAGTAATCTTATCTTACAAAGTGCTAAGTACTGCTCTAATTGCATGGGAGCGCCAGCTTAGATCTCCTGCCAGGGACGTGCGACCAGAGCTATGACGGAGCTGTGTGATTCCAGAAGGCGCAGCTGTTCATACTGTGGCCCCCTCAGCCTCCTCCCTCAGCTCCTGCCGTCCGCTGCTCGGCACAGTGGCAGTGTTGTGGCCGTTGACGTTTATCCGAGGCGCGATTCCTACTCCTTAAAAACTCTTCCCAGTTTGCTGCAACCTCGGGTTGGGCTATGTAGCTGGGACTGTTAAAATCGCTGTTTTGTCTAACACAGCAAGAGCAACGTGAAATATTTTGAGTTTGACTTGACTTGCTGGAGTGCTACACTTGTATGTGTGACGCAGGTGAGGAGGAAGACCCTTTCAAAAGTGTCGAGATCGGCGGTTGATGGTGGTCCAGTCCCCAGACTGTGGTGGGAGATGGGACCCGGGGTTCCGAGGGTGTGCTAGCCTGTGCGTCCCCCGAGCTCTGCTGATCTTAGCAGCCTTTGTGTGCAGGTCCCAGCTGCCATCACTGTTTCTGCAGGGCTCACTCGGGCTGTGTTGAGAATGGCTGGGCGCGGTGACCCTCGAAGACAAAGTGAGGCGGTGTCTGCTCTTTCACTTCAGATTCAGACTCCGTGGTCTTTCTACTCCTTCCCTCTTCACCTCAGTATTCCAAGAACTCCTTTGCTCCGTTGTAGAAACCCAAGCTCTGGGGCTTGACCAGCCCTGCCCTAGACATCCAGACTAGCCAACTGGAGCCTTCTAGAGCCTCCTTGCTCGATGGCCTTCTCCCGGGCCTGCCTGCTGTGAGAGGAGCGGCAGAGATGCCAGTGTGGGCAGGAGGCGAAGGCACCGACTCGTCTTGGCCCAGGCTCTGGGGCCTGAACTCCTCACATCTGGATTTCCCCGTCCGGTCCCATCGAAGCCCGGAGCGGCGTGGATGAAGTGTGTACAGACCTGCAGAGGGAAGTAGGACAGGATGTGAAAGTGAGGAGGGACGCAGGGCAACGACGATGACAAAAACCAAAAGCAGATAGTAACATCTACAGCAGCATCAAGGTTTTGAGCCTGAGCAACTTGGAAGAATGGCAGCATAATTAATGGGAATACAGAAGTTACAAGGAGAAGTGATTTTTCAAGGAAATGTCGCTAGGCATGGTGACACACACCTGTAATTGCAGAGTCTGGGAGCTCAAAAGTTCAAGCCAGCCCAGGGCACTCAGTGAGACCGTGTCTTGAAATAAAAATATGAAAAGGCAGGATGTCTCCTGGGCAGTGCCCGGCTCCCTGGCTGCCCACCAGCATCAGTGGTTGTGGACGTGCACGCTCGTTTGCGGATGTTGGCTTTGGGGTGTGATCAGACACTCTGGGTAGTGACGTTCACGGAGCTGTTCATCAGAGAAGTTAGGACAGAGTTTGCCAGAATGTCCAGGAAACCCGTCTTTTGCCCTTTAGACTTTTTTGATTCCTGCCCTCAGATTCTTTGTCAAAATTCTGTTTGTTCTTCCAAACCCAGTTCAGCTGCCATCAGTAACTGTCCTTGCTGATTGCTTCAAAACTAGTCCCTCTCAAGTCCTGAGCTTAGCATATTTCATTTTATATGGCAATTAGCGTATTCCGCTAACTGTTTTCTACTTACCCACTTATCAAATTATACTTGAGAGCAAAGAACAGCCATATATGTCCTTGTAGCGCATAGTGCGGTGCCACATGCATCAGTAAGAGTTTAGTGAATGTTTACATACATTTGTTTGGGCTGGAGATTTAGCTCAGTGGTGTCATGTGCCTTCCTGGCAAGCCCAAGGTCCTAAATTCAATCCCTAATACTGCAAAAAATAATGAAAAGATTTATTTGAGCCCGCTTTTTTCCCCCAACTAGTACTGCTACTAAAAGAAATATAAACTTAAGTTGGGCATAGTGGCTCACAATGGCTGTTGTCACAGCAGTCTGGGAGGCTGAGGCAGGAGGATTGTAAATTCCAGTCCAAGTCTGGGTAGTATGAGCACTTAACAAAATCTTGTCTCAAAATTTAAAAATTTTAATGAAAAGGGATTGGAGTGTAGCTTAGTGTGAAGGCCCTAGCTTGGATGCTGAATACTGCGAAATGAATAAATTTATTAGCAAAATATATAAAATTTTTTAACATAAACTTGTCTCTTTGAAACGTTAGTGGTTGTGTATTTCTGCATCCAGAGTGAGCAGGTCCCTGTGTGTGAATGCAGTTCTGCAATCAGAATGGTAACCGCAGGGGAGGGCCAGATGAATAATAGAACCCCAGTGTGGTTTCACGCGCGCTGAGCTCGACAGCAGCTTGATTACTAGTGTGTGGATCAGGTGTCACTGCGGCTCTGAGGGCTGTGGGGACTTCCGCCTGAACCCGAGTTGATATCAGCTTAGTGCTGATGGACGGATGAAAGCTGTAACATGTTTGTGGGACCTGTTAATGCTGCCTGTCCACCGGCTGAGCGCAGGATTTCATCTTCCGGAGTGCAGGCTTCATTTGGGAGGAGGCCTCTGTCACCACCGTGTGAGATCTTTGCTCTATTCCCTAAAAACCAGCAGCAGGTCAGCCAGACTCAAGTGCTGCCTCTTTGTGGGTTTTTTCTCTCCCAATGCCTTCTGTGATTTCATCTTCCCGAGGCCCAGACTCAGCTTGTGCCCCAGGCTGACGGAGCTGAGCAGTCTCTGTGGGGGAGGCGGGAAGTGTGGGAGATTATCTCAAGGCTCCAGTTACATCCAGGGACTAAGATTTCTTCAGTCCCGACGTCTGAGTTGGGGTTTTCGATCGAGGACAGGCCTGTGGCTCTGGGTGACTGCTGTCCTCTCTGCTAGTCTAAGAGGGGAGGGTCAGGGTTGAGCACTCTCGCTGGCTGTGGTTAAGCAGACCTGGAGTGTTCCCTCCTGTCCTGAGAGCAGTCTCCGTATGGGCTCATGTGCGGCCCCGGCCTCAGACTCAGTGATCCACTTGTCTTGGCCTCGCAGGTGCTGGGATTACAAGCATGCACTACCACACTTGGCTCAAGAAAGCGCTGTTTTAGCTTATGGAATTGGAGTAGTGACAGTTTCAAGACCAGAAAGAAGCCTGCTGGAAGTTTAGGATGCTGATGTTTTGTTTTTTAAATTTTTTTTATTGCTTTGTTTATGTTGCTTTTCTGATCGTCTGTTGCGACCTATGTAGTCCAGACTGGCTGCTGGCTGCTTTTGGTTTTCCTGCCTCAGCCTTCCAGTAGCTGGGATTATAAATCCGTGCCACTGCTTCTGACTACAAATCAGATTCTCTGTGATTTTTTCTCCTAAGAGTTGTGTGAGAGTGAATGAACCTTGGTTAGTGGGCCCTGTTAGCGATCAGTTTTAGACCGTGCGGAGCTCCATGGATGTGGACTGGACTTCGGCGGTCACAGCTCGCACTTACGTGGGTCTTGCTTTCCATTGTAGTGGGGTTCGTGTGCTGGGTAGGAAATGGGTTCGCAGGCGGGGCTGGAGAGCTCGCTGCCCTCACGGACAGGCGGGCAGAGCGTGGACTCTTGGCCCCGGCTTCGTGCCTCAGCCCAGCATTAGTCCTGTGAGTAGTAATATGTCGCTTTAACTCTGGTTTGTTTTTCTTTTTCATTACTGACGATGGAACGGAGGGCCTTTGCACTGAGCTATATCCCCAGCTTATTATTTTACTTATTATTTATTTAATTTTTTTTGGTATCAGGGGTTGAACTCAGGACCTTGCACTTACAAGGTAGGCGCTGGAACCAGTGAGCTAAATACCTGGCCCTTTTTACTTTTTACTTTGAGATAAGGTCTCACTAAATTGCTAATTGCCCAGGCTGGCCTGCAATTTATGACCATGCTGCCTTGGCCTCTTGATGAGCTAGGGCTACAGATCTGTACCCTGCCCCAGTCTGTAGTGTGTAACTGAAAATCAGACCCTGCCTTCATTCACAGCCCGGCTTCACCTCACCGCCCTTTGCTCCGGTAGAAGTGCACTTGCTCAGCTGCTCAGACTCAGAGGAGTTTCCCTCGGAGGGATTCTCTCCCGTCACCCCTCCCCTCCTTCCCTCCTCTCGGACTCCTACTTGCTCTGGTGCCTAAGAGAAGAAATGGCCCTAAAGCCGGCGTCTGGCTTCCCTGTTTGAACCCTGGCCCCCGTGTTTGAACCCTGGCCCCACCGCAAGTAGCTCCTGTCCCGAGCGAGGCCCTGGCTGCGGTGCCGGGCCCCGCTCTCCTCCCTGCAGGCTCTGCGCTCGCGAGGAAGGGACCACTTGGCTGGCAGTGCTGCGCTCGTCCCCGCTGGCCTGCTGTCCTGGGCGTGGGTCGTGAGGACGGTTGTTCGGCAGGACACAGCCCTGCCCCGGACCTCTGTCCCGGGAGAGAGGCACGCGCGGCCCTGGCCCGTCTTCGGCACGCGTCTTCGAGTCCGGCTTTCCTTCCTTCCTGTGAGCACTGCTTTGCCGATTACTCGGACTTCTGTGGGTCACTTTAGAAGGCGTCTGCCTGCCTACTGGTTTTGGAAGCTTTGGAACTGTCACCACGTGTGTTCAGACACGCAAGAGCCCGTCACGAGGGACAGACCTCTTGAAAGCTGTCTTGCGAAAGGGTGGCAGCGGGCCCCGGTGCAGAGGCCGCCCTCGTGAGGATGCTGGTGACCGAGCTGGCCCGCTGTGTACCGGGTGGCCTCTGTGACCCGCTGCTGGGCTTTCACTTCACGCGGGAGCGGTGCTGCGGCCCTCGCGCAGCCGAGGACCCGGTTGTCTTCTGCACCTGAGATTTCCGTTTTCAGTCATAGGCGAAACAGCATGAAAAGGAAAACGCAGGTGCCAGAGTGGGCTGGTGGTGGCGAGCCTGTGGCATGAGTGGCACAGAGGGCACAGCGCCCCGCCTGTCGGCATGAGAGTCAGGGGCATGAGCTGTTCTTTCTGACTATAACTTCAGATTCAGGTCGAATCGCAGTGTTGGCACTGGGCGTGAAGAAGTACGGGTCTGAGGGCTCGCTGTCCGCGGGCAGGTCTGTGTTCCTGGGTGCCAGGCTGCTGGAGGCGCCCGTACCGCCATGGTCTGAGGAGGAGCAGTGGAGTGGGACCCTGTTGACTGCAGCAGAGTCCAGTAGGTCTCGGGGGCAGCAGAGGCTCCCGCAGGTGGCTCCCCGCCGTGAGCCTGCCTCCCATCCAGCCCCAGATGGGAGCCTCCGACAGAGCAGAGTGCGTGAGGCCCCGGCTCTTCCAGCTCGGGAAGTGTTTCCTGGAATTTAGATACCAGGTCATAAAGGACAGGTCGTTTTTGTAGATTGTTGGCTGCTCTGGAGGCTAACTTGTGCTTTGTAGAATGCTCGGGTGCTCTGACTGCCCTTTATAATAGCAATGATGCTTTTCTTCCCTTTGTACTTTTGTTTGTTTGAGGCAGGCCTTGAACTCACTGCATAGCCCAGGCTGGTCTTAGGGTGCCCTGCCTCAGCCTTCCAGGTGCTCGGATTACAGGTGTGCACCACCACGCCCAGTCTGAGATTTGTCTGTTTGGGAATTGAGACTTGATTGCGTAGACATGATTGGAGCAGCCCCACCACACAGAAATGGGGTTAGACCAAAGACGTGAGCTAATGCTGTGGGCGGGTGGGGTCACCAGCAGGGCCTGTCTGGCCAGGCCCGCCAGCATTCCTTCCTCATATGTGGGGCAGGAGCCCTCTGAGACAGGGTCTTATCTCCTGTTGACCTGGAGCTGTGAGCTGCTGGGCCTGCTCTGTAAGGTCAGCAGGAACGGGAGCATCCGGGTATGCAGAGTGCCGGAGGGCCTGCCCCAGGGCCTGGCCTTCCCCACCGCTGCGCTTGGGCTCTGGCCCCTCAAGGCCTGTGCCGACCCGAGTCCCGCCTCCGCAGCTCTCTGCTTCCCTCGGTGCCTTCTTTGTTTTTTTTTTTCTTTCAGGAAAGTTAGATGCTAAGTGTACATTTTAAAATCATTTTTGTATTAGTGCTCAGTACTTTTGTTTTAAATTCCTGTCATCATTTACACTTCACCTGCAAATGATTTTCTTGAACTAAATCAGGGTTAGAACTCGTTCAACGGTGTTCTCTGAAAGCCTGACCGTGGGCTCAGGACCAGAGGCGGTGAGGTGGCCGAGAAGGTGGGGTTTTGGTGGGAGTCAGCGTTTCCCTGACAGCCTCAGGCAGTGCTGCCTCCAGATCCTTCTGTACTCTTCATTTTACGTTTAGTGTTCTTATGTGTTAAGTTTAAATAGTTCGTCTACAGCGAGAATCCTTTATTTTTTGAGACAAGGTCCAGCAGTTCAGGCTGACCTTGAACTCACTGTGTAGCCCAGGCTGGCCTTGAACTTGCAGCCATCGCCCTGCCTCAACCTTGAGTGCTGGGATTACAGGTGTGTCCACCACAGCCGGTTTACACTGAGAAGCCTTTAAAGAATCTTTGGTGATGCTAAGGATTTTGCCAGGTTCAGGCCTTCCTGCCATGCTGAGCAGCTGATGAGTTATTTGTGTGCACAGGAGCTGTGAGGATCAGCAGCAGTCCTGGAGATGAAGGCGGAAGGACCTGGAGGGCGGGAGGTCCAGCTTTGCCCGCGGAGGAGGTGAAGCAATGGAGCGTGGTCCTGGTTTACGCAGACGCTGACTGCGGTGTACCAAGCCCTGTGCTAGATCTGGGAGCGGGAGAATGTGACGTGAGCTCTTGCAGGGCACTTGCGGTGGAGTAGAGATTTCAACAAAGACTCTTGGCTCTCATACTCTTTTTTTTTTTTGAGGTACCGGGGGATTGAACTCAGGCCCTGTGCTTCTAAGGTAGGAACAGTATCACTTGAGCTAAAGCCTCAGCCCCATCCGCTTTTAATAAGAAACCTTTATGCCGTGGGGTTAGCACCGTGGGTTTTTGTATTTTTGCTTTTTGTGGGTGGGTTGGCTGTTTAAAGTGCCCTCCAGGACTGACGCGCGGCCCCCCCTTATCTGAACCGCACCCCCCTTATCTGAACCGCAGAACGCTGTCGCGCCCTGTAGGAAATCTGCAGATAGAGGCAACTCCGCGGAGCTCCGTGCTGAGTGTGGTGTCTGAACCCCTGAGGCGCGCAGCCCCCCTAACCCCCAGCAACGGGCCTGCGCACGCTGCCGACCCACTGTGTGCGGCGGCCTTGGGCGCACAGCCCTGCATGCCTGGGTCACCTCGGCCCAGAGGACGTTCGGGTCACTCCAGGTGGAGTCGGGGAGGACACCTGGGCTTGAGCAGTCTAGGCTGGTGGGGGCAGCGATGTCAGGGTGGGCGTGGAGGAAGCAGGAGCTGCAGGGAGCAGGGTGTGGTCATTGGCTCTGGAAGGTGGGTGGCAGCTGGGAAGGTGGGGGTGGGGCGTGGGGGTGGACAGTGCCGTCCTTGTTGGGAGGCCCAGCCGGTCACGCAAGCGCCCCTGAGTTGCCCGGGGACCTTGGAGTGAGCGAGGGTCAGTAGCTAACGGACACCGTGAGAGGCTCCGATGCAGCTTTGGTGCCTGTTTCTGAGATCCCAAGCGCTCGGGACAGCATCGGGCCGTGAGGGGGTAAGGATGAGAGCAGGTGTAGCGAGGCTGTGCAGTCTCACGGAGGTGGCAGGGTTCTCTTCCCGGTGGCCCGGTGGATTCAAGGTCTCTTTCTGGTTTACAAGCACCGTCTGTTTGTACCGCTGGAGGGACTCAGGGAAAATCAGGAGTTGCCCCAGTGACGCCGGGTGTGGTGCCACACGCCTGTAATCCCAGCACTGTTGGGAGGCTGAGGCAGGAGAATCGCCTGGACTATATGGGCAAATTCAAGGCTAGCTGGAGCCAGACCTGTCTCAAAAAACAAAACAAAAGAAAAATTCCCCAAACCTGCTCGGAGTTGAGTGGTTATGCGGGGTGCTTTGTTTTCTTCAGAGCAAGGCTATTATGCCCCAGAGTTTTCTTTGCTATTTCATTGTTCCTCAGTTTTCAGTTCCCTTGTCACGAGATTTTCATTATTACGGCTTTCAGGACCAGGGCCTGTGCTGACTCAGAGCGGGCCCGAGAGGGCCTGGTTCCCCTTGGTTCTGCCCGTGGGGCAGGGAGGCAGCCGGCTCCCGCTTGGCTGTGCCACTGTGTCCCTGGCAGCTCTGGACGCTGGTTCCAGCTTTGACTCTTCTCTGCTGGCCCCAGATCTGGGCTCTTCTCTTTCCCTTGGGTCATTGTGGCGGGGCTTGGAAGTGGAGAGAGGCCAGTCGTGTTCTCAGCTTCTGGTGTCCCTTCCGGACCCGTGTGGCAGCCATGGCGCGGCTGGCACTTGAACTGTGGCTGGTCCGGGTCGAGACATTCTCCGGGTGTAACACAGAAGACAGGCTGAGGTGGTTCATTCATAAATTTTATTGATAACATGTTGAAGTAAGATTTTATATATGTTGTGTGAAAGAAGTTCTTAAAATTCATTTCATCTGTTTTTTTTTTATAGTGCGGTATTGTAATATTTAAAGCAGTTCCGAGGCGCACACTCTTGTGTGTTGTGAGGCTCGGCTGCCTTTCAGCGATGCCTTCAGACTTCCGGAATGCACACCACGAGGATCACATTACATGTGGTTCTTAAAAGACCCGGGCTGGGGACTTAGCTCAGTGGTTCCGGCGCCTGTCTTGCAAGCACAAGGGCCCGGGTTCAATCCCCAGTAACCACATACTATACTGGGCGTGGAGACTCACGCCCAGCAGCAACCAGTACCACATACCACAGTGCCGGGTGTGGTGGCTCACATCTATAATCCCAGCACTTGGGAGGCAGAGGCAGGAGGATTGCTGTGATGTGAGTTGGAGGCTGAGCTCAGGGCCAGCTTGAACCACAAAGCGAGACCCTGTCTCAAAAAACCTAAAAAAAAAAAAAAAAGACCCAGGTCTGGGGGTGTATTGTGATGCCACTGAATTTGTGCTTGTAACCCCGCCCCGTATGTAGCTCTAGTAAACAAAAGTATTAATGTAAAATTACTAGAAATTCCTTCTGCTGAGTAAAGATGATCCCTAAAAAAAAGGCGTATTTTTCTTGGAGAGTTCAATGTAATAAATAAAGTGAAGGAAATATTCATGAAGCCCCACTGTATGGACTGTAACTCAAGCTTCCCAAGCAGTGATTCCAGGACGGGCATTAGCTAATCAGATGCAGTCGGAGTTCTGAGTGTGTCTTTGATTTGAATCTTTGTTGCACTGGGCTGTGGTTCGCTGAGGTTTTGCTGGCCCCGGAGAAGGACCGTTCTCAGGAGTGAGATGACCCGCTGTTTGCAGGGCACGACGGACATCGATGGTGTGGTGGGGAAGCTCTTCCATCGGCCTCGGGCATTCCAGGCACACGGAGGTGCGGCCAGGGCAGTGTGAGGAGAGGGTGCCGCCCAGGCTGGAGCCCTGGCGGTCATCTGTGAGCAGACACTGCTTCTGCCCCGCTCCCGCCTGGTCCCAGGGCCTCAACTGTGAGCATGGGAGCTGTGCGAGGGGCTGTCGTCGGGCGCTGCCCGGGCGAAGGTGAGCGGGGCTGTGGCGGAAGAGTGCAGCGTCCCAGGGGCTTTCGCAGTTGCTGTACCGTGTCCATTCTACCTTTCCATGCAGGTGCTGGGTAATTTTCAGGAGCAGGCCATTGCGAGAAGTTTCTGAGAGTGGAAGGCCTTGGGTTTGGGTCCTGAGAGGCCTTGGCGGGTTTGGTTGGCAAGTTGTATCACAGTTGTTTTAAAGCGAGTTGACGTGATCAGGGAGACAGGAGGCTCAGGGGACTTAGGGGTTGAGGAGACAGGACTTTGTATTAACTTGGAAGCTAGTTGATTCATAGTCATAATTTCCTAGCTGTTGCACTGATTTGTTCTAGAGTTTACCGTTCTCAGGGAGGTTAGAGAGCCTGTTTTAAAGGGCTTAATTGCCTGAAGCTTCCAGAGAATTGCTGTGTCCGGCAGGGGGGAGGGGAGTGACCGGCCGTCCTGGGTGAGGTCACCCTTTGCCAGGTGTCACTGTGGCAGTTATTTACCTTGGCTTCGCGCTGTGTAAATACAGTTCAGTACTCCTTCTCTGAGCTCAGCAGCGCAGTGGGGCGTGAGCTCTCCGGCCTCATGTAGATAACGAAGAGCACATTGCATTTATCTCACAGTCTTCAAAGGGCTCTCACCGTTTTCACCGGCCCTCGGGGAAAGGTGAAGTAAGCCTGGAGTCTCAGCAGCACCCTTTATCAGAGCTGGGGAGGCGAGGCTGAGGGTCTGCGGGACTTTCTCCAGGGCGTGTGGACGCTGGGTGAGCAGGACCGGGCTGGCCTGGCTGCTTCCTGCCACCTGCCCTCCCGGGCACTGCTCTCGCGTCCCCGCCCCTGCTGCGGCTCGTGGTGAGGGGCTGCGGCAGGTGTAGGTGGATGTCCTTTTCCGGGTGTCCTCTCCTCTCCCCACGAGCTGCTTTCTGTCCACTCGCTAGAACGGGCTAGAATAGTTTCTGTGTTCTTTAGAGCTCTTAAATCCCTAAAGAGTCTTTTTCACTTAATTTGCCAGGGATGAATCTAATGTACAAGAAGTTTGTAACTTTACTTGTCGTGGTAGGTGTCACTGCTACCTGTCAGACTACAGCTGCAGACTGGAGAGGGCGTGTGACCCTGTCTTGCTCTCCTCTGCGCCTGCGTTACTCTGTTGTGTGGCTGGCTTTCCCACTGAGGGAGTCCACAGCAGGCCGGGCGCAAGTGGGGCGCGGGAGGCCGCCGCACCAGTCCAGCTCAACGGCTTGGCTGCAGGAAGGGTGGAGGCTGCCCTCACCCTGGTGCAGGAGCCAGGCGGGAGCCCAGGCCCACGTTGCCCCAGAGTGCCCTCGCGCACGGCCTCCACGTTGCCAGTGGAGGTGCAGACAGGGCCGCAGACCTGCTTAGAGGGCTCTCTGGTCCCACTCGGAGCGGCTTACTGCCGTCAGTACATCTGCTGGCCTTCAACTCACTGTGCAGGCCAGGCTGGCCTCCGGCAGGGATATTTGTAGAATACCCTCGCCTCTGTCTCCTGGGTGCACCACCATATGCAGCCTTTGTTTTTGGTACCAGGAATCAAACTCAGAACCTGTGCTTGCCAGGCAGGTGCAGCACTGCTGAGCTGCACCCTCGGCCATCACTGCAGACGCTCACTTAGTTTTTCCATCTGTCCTGTTTACGGCTGTTTACACCAGGGACTGTGAGAAGCCGGGCTTTGCACTCTGGTGGTGGCGAACATATGTCGTAATCTAGCACTCTTGGAGGCTGAAGCAGGAGGGTGGCAAGTTTGAGCCCAGTGTGGGCAGCTTAGATTCTGACTCTGATAGAAAATACAGAGTTGCTGGGGATGAGCTTCGCTGCAGAGGCTTTGGGTTCCAACTCCACAAGTCGCAGCTGGGTTTTCTCTTTCTGAGCCCCCTGCACTGCCTGGGCTGGCCCGTCTCGTAGGCTCCCACCTACACCCTCAAAGTGTGGGGCAGTGTGTGTCTGGCTTTGGAGAGCATATTTTAAGCTCATTAGTCACTTGGCAAAAGCAATGAGATGCCTTTATGAGTTGTATATTGACAAATGTTCTTATTTAATGCACTTATGTGTTTAATTACAACACAAGTTACTGAGTAAACTCCTAACAATCCCAAAATTAGCCTAGTGACTATAGCAGTTAAAATAACTATTATTTATGAGATCATTTATGATAACTTAAGAAAGGTATTTATTCCTCTGAGATAGTTGTATCTCCATGTTTTAAGTTAAAAAATTATAACCAAATGCAATGACATATGCCTGTAACCCTAGCACTTTGGAAGGCCGAAGCGGGAGGATTACAAAATCAAGTCTGTGTCTCAGAGTAAAAATATAAAAAAGGTTGGGGAAGGAGCCTAGTGCAAATATATATATATAAATGCTCAATAATGCTTCATAATGGCTGGCCCTTTAGTTGTTGCCTTAGTGACTTTTCTCATTGCTGAGCCAAAATACCTGACACCTGAAGTTAGAGGAGCAAAGGTTTACTGTAGCTCATGGTTGGTGGAGGCTGTACCGTCATCGGCTGGCTCCAAGACAGGATGGCACGTGGCCGAGGCGCGACAGTCACGGTGTCGCAGGTGGGAGACAGGAAGCCGGAGCTCACAAGCAGGCAGCGGCCCTCTTCCAGTCCCTGCACCCCGTCACCGCTCCTGCCTGGCTGGCAGCGCTGGCACCCCAGCTGTGAACCCGCCCCCGCATTCCATCCAGCTCTGGCCCAGCCACACTGACAGGTCCGGCAGTGTGGTCAGGCGCAGGACCGGGCGCGTCTCTGTCCCTGAAGTGTGTTGGGACAGAGGTGCAAACGTTGTGTTGTATGCTGAGTAATTCTGTACGCACAGCACCAGCAGAAATGTGTGCATGTTCCATAGCTGTCCGTCCAGTCGAGCAAGACGGGGAGTCCGTGGTGAGAGTCCTCTACTAGGTTGGGGTTTTTTTTGGGGGGAGGGGTTGTTGGTTTCCAGAACTGAGGCAGCGGAGGCTGACACTGTGAGGAGGGGAATTCTTTCCGCACCACAGCCAGCTTGCTCATCTGAGTATCCTTTGGAAGCCTATGGTCGTTTGTATTTCTTAGTGTTCCTGTTTAAAGGTTTATAGCACCTGGTGGGGGATAAATTACACAGATTTATGATATTATTTGAAGCCTCTGGGAAATGTAAAAACATACTTCAGTCAGCTTTGTGGCTAACTCCTGGCCAAAGGGAGATACAGAAGTAGGTGTGCACAGAAGTTCCAGGAGCTTTTGTCAGATCCTAAGTAAATATCTGTTAGAGATTGAAGTTTTAAAACTAAAGTTTGTATATTATGTATGGAATGGGGTGTGTTCCCCTAGCACTTCTGTTACTCGTTTTATTTTTTATTATTTTTTTTGAGACAGGGTCTTGCTTTGTAGTTCAGGCTGGCCTTGAGCTCACTATGCAGCCCAGGCGAGCCTCGAACTCACATAATAGCAATCCTCCTGCCTCTGCCTCCTGAGTGCTGGGATTACAGGCGTGAGCCACCACACCCGGCTATTACTCATTTTATAGAGCTCAAGGTCTTGGGCATTTATAAACCCGGCACCCCACCAGCATCGAGTCCGTCCCTCATTTCCCCTGTGCCTGTAGACTAGCTGATGTGGTGCTCACAGGGCGCTGGGCTGTGGGCTGCGGTGCTGACAGGACGTTCGGCCCCCAGTCCTCGCTCCGTGAGCCGCCCCATGTTCTGGTGCTTGTGCGGAGCCCACGAGGGGCCTGTGGCCCTGCTGCTAAGCGTGATCTCAAAACACGTGCCCTTCCCTGGAGGCGGAGTTCCTTCTCTCCTGATGCGGTTTACCTCAGTATTATCCGCTCAGTTTGTGCCTTGGAGAAGCTATGGTGTAGTCATAGATAGGCTGCCATCTCTGTCTTGGGGCAGAGCATTCGAGGCTCCTTTTTGAGTTCATTGGACTCGTAAGAAGCTGCTGTTGGGGCCACAAATAGTGTATAAACAGCTCCAGCCAACAAGGGCACTGCACAGACAGCATCGATAGTTTTCACACTTGTTGAGATAGACTTGGCCTCTGCCGACAAAGGGACACTGAAAACTGGAAGGCAGAGAGGCAGACAGCATGCCCCAGATCTTCGGGGTCCACTGATACTTTCTTCGGGCCAAATCTAGGATGAGGAAAGAGACTGGGGGAACTCCTTGTAGTTTTTTTAAATCTAAATTTAACCTGAATTCCAGGGAATTGAAAGAAAATGCTTTCTCTGTGAATTGGAATCTTAGATTCTGTAGTATTATTCTTATTTTTCTGATGAAGTTTGTTCATGTCAGAAGTCAGAATTAAACTGCTTTTGTGCCGGGGCTGTGGTAGTGCAGGGCTTTCTTAGCTTGGAAATGCCCAGGAACTCAGCAGAAGAGTTTTGAGGGTTTACGCTCTCCACTCTCACTCGTATTTTATCTGTTTTTCCGGTGGTGAAGCAAGAGCGCGCACCTTCTCACTGCCCTCTGCCCTCACATGGCCTCTGTGTGTGTGGACAGGCGGCTCTTTTGCGGTGGGGAGGGTTTTGCAAGGTTGCGGACTAAGACCTGTCAGCTGACACTTGCTCACACGAGAGCCGTGGGGTGGGGTGGCCAATGTCAGAGCAACCTTGCGGCTGAGGGCGAGCCTGGGAGTAGGTCTTGTGACTGGCTAATGGATGTCTCTGTGCTGTGCTCCTGGCGGGGGAGACAGAGGGAGTGAGTCAGTCCCAGCCGCTCAACCTGTTGAGTGTTTGTCTTTTGCTCACTGAAAGACAAGCCAGAGGAACAGAAGTAGGAAGGCAGGATCTGTACTTGTCTGTGTTTAGAATGGATTTGTTGAGAGCCTGTTTTATAATGTGATGGGCTCAATTTACGTAACAAATGAATGTTCCTTTTTTCAAGCTTGTGAAAGAGGAAATTAGTAGGCTGTGCAAGTAGCTTGTCTCATGTGCTGTGCAGGAAGCTAGAGGTTGGCTTGGAGCTGCCGGTCCGTGGGGGATATCCCTCAAATAACGAAGGTCAGGATCTGTGTCCAGTCTAAGCTGACGGTTAGGATTGACCGGAAGAACATCAGATGCCCAGGACATGTGTGGTGGCACAGCGAGAAGCACAAACCAGCCGGAGGACTGGCAAGACGCGTGCGGATGCGTGAGCGAGGCCGGTCGTGGTGTTCGGAGGATTTATAAGACACTCTCATGGGCAAAGACTCAGAAACGCGCCTGGGTAGACGGCACCAATCACAAGGAACTGGACAGCAGGTTTGAAATTTTAGTTCTATTTTAAGTCTCAGGAGAATGTTTGCTTCTTTGGTACTGAGGAGATGGAATTGTGTTCATCTAAGGGTGATTTTCAAGGAGGTCTCAGTGTGGAGAAGGGCTCCCAGGTGTGTGGACCGAGACACATACTTGCAGAAAGGCGAAGTATTTGCTGGTGACCTTGGCAGTTCCTCCAGTCCTTTGCTTCTTTTCATTACCTCTGCCATGGCCAACTTGCAAGAAATGCTTCGCCTTTGCCTTTTGGTGAGGCTTGGACAGTTCTGTTTGCATTTCCTGGGAAAAATGTTGCAGTCCTGAAGTAGCTTCCCAGCTCATCAGAATACGGGGTGCGAGCCTGGGCTCCCCCATGTGGGCTGGGGTGGGTGGAGGCGGGCCGGGAGGACCTGATCTTGCTTTGGAAAACCTTGTTCTCAAGGAGGACTGTTGTGGACAAGTACCACTAACAGCGGAGCCCCTCTGGAAACAGCGCCATTCTGCTTGTGTCCTTATGCATTCCTCCGTCCGCTGATGCCATCAGTGTAATCAAAACACTATTCATGAAGAAACTTATTGCCTATCAAAAACGAAAAAGGGAAAATTTGTGGAGAATCACGTCTCATTCCAGAGTGTTATATTAGTAGAAAGTAGAACTAGGGGTTAAGCTCCAATTTTCATGATTGGTGAAAAAGAATTCACTTAATTTTTTTTTTCCTTATAGCAGTTTTCTTAAAGTTAACATGTCCTATAAACTATTTATCCGATAAGTATGTTTTTTGGCTTGGTTAAAAAATAGCTTCTGTCACATAAAACTCTTTGTTCTGGTAAGAAGTTTAATAAATGGTGGATATGAGCGAGCCATAGGAGAAGTGAGAAGTTGCTTTGCAAGTTGGCCCACGCCCTCGGGTGGGAGACGTTTGCAGGGAAGAGGTGATGGTGGCGTGCTGTGTCAGAAATGTGCCTGCTGTGTGCGTGTTCAGACGAGAATTTCACCTTTGTGACGCCTGTTTCTGGCCGTTTGTTATCGGACAGGGCAGCTGAGTCAGGGGGAGTGAGCCCCAGGCTCCGTTTGCCTGGATCCCGACTCTGTCCCGGAGCTGCTGCTGCTGGCCTGGGGAGCCAGTTCCCTCTCAGCTCTGACGCGTGTCACAGGCGGGTTATGTAAAAACGATTTCTTACTCTGAGGCTGTCGCCGTGGCAGTGTTGGGCGTCCCGTGCTCCCTGTTTTGGGTTTTTCTATGACATTTCAGTTTCCTGAATAGCTGTTTGGGATGAGTGTCCACATAAAATACTAGGTACAGATGCACTGATTAAAAAAAAAATCTAAAATTTTGAGTACAAAGTGGTACTTTTCTCTTTCAATGAGCCTGCTATTTTTGAGAATTTGCACAAAAACTTTTTTTTTTTTAAATTTTGAGGCAGGGTCTTGCTAAGTCCCTAAGTTGCCCAGAATGGGCTTGAACTTGCGTCTGTCCTGCCTCTGCCCCCAAGCACTCTGAGATGGAGCATTGTGCGGAATTCCAGACTGGCACGGGTTTTCAGTTAATTTGGAATCCATCCGTAGTTATTTGCCTTCGTAGACCTCATCCATTTTTTTCTTTCTCTAGAACCTTGAAAGAACATTTAAGAAAAACTGGTATTGTGCTTGATTTCTAGTACTTTTAGACCTGGCTCGCATCAGGGTAGAGGTGAGTCGCTGACTGGCACTGGCTCCAGGGTGCCTGGGAAATCTCTGCGCCTGGGTCACGTGGCCTCTCGGGGGAGACTTCCAGCTTGCTGCTTGTCCTCGGGTGGTGTAAACTCAGGGCTTCAGGTGGTCTTGATAGTGGGGCAAAGCGTTTTTCCTCCTTGTGATCTTCCAGTTTCGTGGCAGATGAAGAGAGAGAGCCCCCGAGGGGGCTCAGGGGTAATGCCAGCCGTGCCCGACCAGACCGCAGCGGCTCGGTGTGACGGGAGGTCTGGCTGTCTCCGAGGCTGTCCGTCAGCTGTCCCCCTCGCTCGCTCCCCGGTCTGTAACAGCGCTCACTGGGCCCCCTGCAGCCCGCAGCGCTGCCCTCCCCAGGAGGTGAGCTCCTCCCGGGCGCCCTCAGTGCTTTGTCAGTTAGAAATTCCTGCTGGTAACTTTGAAATAACAGCGCTGAGTGGCCTGTGTAGTTTTCACGTAGTCGCCCCCACTCTTCTTTCGTAAATCTGTAGTAAACCTCCTGCAAGTTTTTATTGTTTTTTCAGATTTTCCCAGGAAGATAGATGAGGCCATAGAGCTTTTGCTATGAGAAACCTGAGAGTGTTTGCCAGCTGCATCTGTCAGGCATTGTGTCTCACCTCCAGAGAAGGCGAGAGTCACCTTGCCTTTGCGGTGCGCCCTTCACACCCAGGAGGGAGTGAAACAGCACTTGAGTTAGTTGTGCTTTACAGTTTCAGACCTTAACGCTGGAGTACAGGAGAAATTCCGAGAAATTCCGTCCTGCTTCGGCATGGCTGGGCGGGGGCGGGGGCGGGGGCGGGGCGCAGCGGAGGCGCTGGTGCTTCGCGCGCTCTGGGGCCTCTGGGGCCTCGGCGTCCCCACGCCTCGTGCCGGGCACTGGCAGCACCGGCGGCACCAGCTGGAGCAGCCGGGGAGTTAGTGGGTGTAAGGCTGATGCTTCCATTTTAGATGACTGCTGAGATAAAGTAGTTCTGCCTAGAGAGGAAAACGCTGAGGGTCCCGGCGGAAGCCAGAGTGCGCTATCCTTCAGGGAAGTGCTTCCCAGAGATCAACCGGCAGTAATTTACGCCCGTCTTTATTTACAGCAGCGGGAAGGGCAGACCCGGCCGGACTCCCAGAGGTAAGCTCAGCACTGCGTGGAGCTGCTGCAAGTGGAAGCCGTGCGTGCTGCGCGCGTGTGAAGATAGCTCTGCAAGGGCGCAGTGCGAAGGCGCGCCACTTCGGTGCTGCTTAACAGAAAGCGCAGCTGTGGGCCAGGCTGAATGAAGTGGGTCAGAAGGAAGCTGAAGCCGGTCAGCTGACAATCTTGTGCTCCTGACAAGCGAGCGGCAGCAGTTGTAAACTGCTGGGTGTGACTCTTTCCCACGAGTTGCGCTGCTGTCGCAAGTTCTGCCTTTCCTGCATTCTTCCCCTTTTACTGACTCATGCTCCCTTGACTGAGGAATGAATCCCCACCGCCGCTGGTTAGGGCTGGAGTGCAGATGGAGGCTGAGTAAGAGCAGACACGCTGGCCGTTCAGTATTGCTGCAGCTTCTCTGCTGACTCAGGCTTCGTTCGGGAAACTCATGGTCTCCTGCAGGACATGGGGGGCCTGGAGACGCATCAGCGCCATCTGCACATGGTGTTCCCGGACATTCACAGCTGACCTGACCATAGTCTGGGCCCGGGCGAGGGGCGTCTGTGACCGGCGAGGTGAGCATAGTAGCCATCTGTCCCCAGTGACAGCTCCAGACTGAGACCAGGTTTCCCTGGCCTGGAGTCTGCGCAGACTGTGGGCGGCTCCAGAACCTCCGGAATCCAGCCGGAGGGTCCTGCCCCCGGCTACGCTGTGATCACTTCCAGCGAGTCCCTCCAGCGGAGCCTTGTCCTTGGATTGTTTGGGTAACAGAAGCTAAAAGACTGGGCTGGGATGTCGCAGCCCCGTGGGGACTGGTGAGAGCAGCGGCCTGGCCCGCAGAGGTCGCCGAGGCTTCCAGCCCACACTTGCCCTCCCCCTCAGCCCAGGGATTGAAGGCAGGACCTTGTGCTTTGTGGGCCCTGAGCCAATCCCAGGCCTCTCCCCTTTTGTGGGTCACTAGAGGGTGTTTGGGTATCAGGCGTGAATCTGTCAACCTTTACACTATATCCTGTCAGCTTAGAAAGGACTTTTTAAAAAACTATTTTGCAGTGCTTTATACAAAGAAAATGAATCAGACTTTTTCTTTTCCTCGATATTATGTATCCTTCCGCTTTCATGGCTGATCCTATGCAATGGAAAAAAGAAAAGAACTCTGTGAAGTGGTGCTGTCCCCCCCCTTTCCCCCTAAATTCAGCTAGCGTGTGAGAGTCTTTGGAAGATCTTTGACCCAGGGGTCTTTTCTACCCCGATCTCATGCTCCCCGGGTCTTCTCCACCTTGGACTCACTGTCTCTGGAAATGTCACCACATATGCTCGGCTCTTCTGAAAAACGCAGATGGTGGACTGGGGCAGTCGTCCTAACTGTGTGGAGTATTTTTCTTTAAATGGTGTTTTTGAGACCAGGACTTGCCGTGTAGTTCACCGTGGCCCCGAGCTCTGGCCTCAAATTTGGAATGATTCCTGCCTCAGCCTCCCGAGTGCTGGATTACAGTAATCTGGCCTCTGTGCCTAACTATGACGACTTTTTAAAAAAACAGTGTGGGTTGTTGAGGCTCCCTTCAGAGCCACTGAACCAAATTCTGGGAGATAGAGCCTGTGGGGTTTTGTTAATTAATAAGCACGGACATACAGCTGCAGTCAGACAGACAGACACACACGTTCTCAGTTCCTAGAGTAATGCTAATGAGCCAAATTTGTCAGCTTCCTCAGCGCTTTCTGATTAGCTGTCAAGGCCTCACGAGGCCCAGAGGTGACAGAGAGATGGAGAGACGTGGCTCTGCTGGTCAAGGGACCGGGACTGTCTCTGGGTGACCTTGTTCCGTGGAGAGGCCAGGCCACACAGGTGTGGAGGAAACGGCCTTGGTCCATCGAGCATCAGTGTCAGAGAGCTGGAGGCGGGAACTCGCCTGCTGAGCATCGGAAGAAGAGTGTTCCAGGGAGCTGGGCCCCTGGGTGTGGGCGGCAAACCGTCCCGGGGGCGTGTGTGTGGGCTGCTGTGGCCTGAGCAGGCGGCCTGGTGTGGGACCCTCTAGGGCCACCGCTTCTCCTGTCACGAGCCCCTCCTATCTTTGTATTTAAGCATTGCTCTCAGGGAACTTTTTTTTAATATAATTGAGTATATTTTACATAAATATTATGGTCACGTTCAGCATTACAAATTTGTACCTGTACATGACACATTTGCTTCTCATTTTTTCCCATTCCCCTGCCCACCCTACCACCCCCATCTGCTATGTCCATAAGATTTGTTTCCATTTTTTTGTTTTTACTATCAGATTTTTTCTTTCCCTGCTGTATTTTCCCTACCCCCTTCCCTTTTCCCTTTGAGCCCTTCCTTCCTGTTTCACAGTATTTCTCATACATTCTGGACCTCACACCTCCAGGGTCTCACACTGGAGAAACGATCCGGTATTTACACATCTGTGTCCCGTCTACCTTGCAAGCAGATGGCATGGAAGGCGATTCCGACTCTGCACTGAGCGGCTCCTCCCTTTGCAGGTGGGCAGCAGGCCGGGCCCCAGCCTGGACTTCTCCGGAGTGAGGCCCGATGCTAGGGCTCGAGGCTCAGGCTGTGCCCTGGCTCTCCTGAAGGGATCCTGCAGGCCACAGCAGACCCTAGCGATCTTCCAAGCAGTGCATCTTCCCGAAAGCTCCTGTGTTTGCAGAGTTCCTCGCACACTGGAACTTCTTGAAAACTTTCCCTTTTAAATAAGATGGTTGTAAAAGAGTTTTAGGTTCACAGCGCAGTTGAGTGGACATCCAGTTCCCATGATGCGCGCCCTGTTGACCACCCCTTCGCCCCATTGGCATCACATTGCTGTGGTTCGTGCCCTGCACGATGCCCCACTCCTGTGTTGTCCACTTCATGGCTTTGGCCAGAGCTGCAACGACGTGTGTCTGCTGTCCACGCAGGCTGGTCTCCCTGCCCTGGAAACTTGTCCAGCTGGCCGTGCCTCTCTGCTTGACCCCCCCCCCCCAGCCACTCAGCTTTTCACTGTCTCCTTAATTGTACCTTTTCTCCAGAGTGCGATTTGGTTAGCATTACATAATATGCAGCCTTTCGAGAGCTCTTTCCCTCAGCAGTGTGCACACGTCTAAGGTTCTTCGGTGTCTGTTCAGGGCTGGCTAGCTCCTGCCAGTCCTGAACGTGGCTACACCCGATGAAGGCAGCTTGCTTGCTTCTAATTTGGGGACATTTTCAATATACACTTTCTTCTGTTAGCTTATTTTTTGTGGTCCTGGGGGGTTGAACTAAGGGGCTTTATACTGAAAAACATCTCCAGCATTTTTTTGTGTTTTAAAGAGAGGGTCTTGCTAAGTCATTAAGTTTCCCAGGATGGGCTCAAATTTGAGATCCTCCTCCATCAGCCTCCTCGAATGAGATTACAGATGCGTCCCATCAGGCCCTGCCTGGGTGTATGTTTTCAGTTTACTTGATTAAATATGGAGAAGCTGAGCTGTGGATTATAAGGTAAGAAGAGGTACATTTTGTAAGGAATGCTGCCGACCTTTGCTCCAGAGTGCCTATGAGCTCTGTGGCTGTGTCTGTGGCAGCATTGAGGGCTGGTGGTGCTTTAACGCCTGGCTATTTACACACAGATGTTTTAAACATAATTGCATTTTGCTTTTGTCTTAATTCTATGCTGCTAGCATTTGAACTCCTCAGCTAGAGCATGTGCCGGCTCAGGGGTAAGGGCAACAGAGCTCCCCTGGGAGGCCCAGGGTCTGAGGCCAGAGACACTGCCTGAGTCCTGACTTCGCCACTCTCCGTTAGATCCTTGTTGGAATCTGATGTGTGTAAATTTGACGTGTGTTGCGTGCTGCGAGTAGTGCTGTGCTCTCACCTTGGGAGTCTGCAGGCAGCTGTGAACTGCAGGGAGTTAGTCTGTCAGCCTGGGGCCCAGGCTTCCGGGACCTACGCACCGGGAAGGGTTTCTTAGTGTGGCAGATGTCCATTGGGTGTGGCTGCAGCACAGCACAGAGGAATGGAGCACTGGGGCTCTGTGCGTGAGGAGGGGGCGCTCAGCGCTCCTGTCTGGAGGAGGCGGCGGGAATGTGAACGCTGTAAGATCCTCAGCCGCTGTCACCGTCTGAGGCCGACTGAGCTGCAGAGGCTGGATCTGGAAGGGCTCCCGGTGGGAGTCCACCATTGCGTAAAGGAGTGAGCAATGCGGGTGTTTAAGGAGTAGTAGGTTCAGCGGTGGGTCTGCAGGGCCAGTCCCGGTCAGCGTGTTCAGGAACGTGACTGTGGAAGGTGCACCCAGCAGGCCTGGGAGCACAGAGCACGGGGGGGCAGAAGTGCAGATCCCTGTTCTGGGGCAGCTGCTTCCCCACATCACTGCAGAGCTTTCTAGAGCCACCCTATCTGGATGTAGCAAAAGCCCAGGCCCCTCACCTCCCGAGTTTCCTTTTTGCTGACATAGGGTTGGTTCTCTACACAGAGGTTTTCAGGGTGTGTGTGGTGCTGGGGATCAAGCCCAGGCCTCATGCGTGTAGAGTGCGTGCTGTGCCCGGAGCTGCACCCGCCTGGTCTAGTTTCCGGCTAAGATTCTGTGTTAGCTCTTGTCGCAGCTGGCTCGCGCCTTCCGTGTCTGCGCAGTACTCCGTCACGCAGACAGCTCTGTTGACCCCTTGCCATCAACCGCTTGGCTGTTCCCAGCAATGCAGTGGGAACAGCTTCTGTACATGCTGGCTTTGTATGTGCAACTTTATCTATAGAACTTATTCCTAGAACCAGTGTTCTGATCAAGAGTAAGAGTTTGTGGGGCCAGGGATTTAGCTCAATGGTTCCAGGGAAAGGTGCTAAATTCAATCCCTGGTAACTGTGCGCCACAGTGCCGGGCATGGTGGCTCACACCTGTAATCCCAGCCCTTAGGAGGCAGAGGTAGGAGGATTGTTGTGAGTTTAAGGTTCACCTGGGTTACATAGTGAATTCTGGGCCAGCCTGAACTACAAAGCCAGACCCTGTCAAAAAAAAAAAAAAATTGTGGCATTTGTCATGCAGACGACAGTGATTTACACTGGCTTTCCCTTTCGGTTGTTCTCTGACTCTGGCTCCGGCCTCTTGTGCACCGTGACATACAGCCCGGCTTGTGGTATGAGAGTTGGGAGGCCCGGCCTTGGGTGGTCTTGAGCAGGAGGGAGGCTGAGCCGGCACAGGGGAGGACTGGAAGCCGCCCGTGTCTTGGCTCCTCCTTCTGCGTGCTCTGCTCCTCCCTCCTGCGTGCTCTCAGCAATCTCTAATCCACTTAGTTTAAGTATTCATAACTTGGGCTGGTGAAATATTTGCTTGATTTTGGGGTTTGATTACATATCAGAGTCTGGAGGAGGTATTATGCAATATAGAATATAAGCATCTTTGTAGAAGAAAAGAACTCAGAACCGTTTGACCGAGGGTCTTGGGTAAAGGATCTGGGTGTCTGAGCTGACCTTTGAATTGTGCACTATGAAAGTAAAAGTACTTCTGTACTTTCTGTTTACAACTTGAGATACAGGTAGGGCAGACATGTTCTGGGGAAGCTCGGGGCTGCTGTTGGAGCTTTCTGATTTGTCCTCTGGGTTGGAAGAGGACTGGATTCAGAGCTCCCTGGTGCTCTGGGTGCTCAGCCTCGACCGAGTGTGGAGTCCTCTGACTGGCCCGGCCCCTCCTCAGAGTGAACTCAGCCCTCACCTCTGACTGGCTCGGCCCTCACCTCGAGTGGGCTCGGCCCCTCCTCCTCGGGCTCCCTGTAGCCACTCAGTCCGTCTCTGCTCGTGTCCCTCGTGACTGTGTGGAGACGGATGCTTAGGAGTGGGACAGAGGGCTCTGCCTTCAGACTTAGCCTTGGTGTTCACCAGTCCAGGCTGCTGACTGCAAGAGATTCATTCTTTCATTCTGTACTTTTTTAAATAAAAGGAATAATGGATTTACATATTACCCATTAGAGAAAGAAAAATTACAACTAACATCCAGGTAACAGTGGAATATTTTTGAGTGGAAGGATTTATAAGTTAGTACCCTGAAGTCAGCATGACCTATTAACACTTTTAATGAGACCTGGAACCTAAGCACATTTTTCTGTATTATTGACCACAGGGCACCAGCTTGGTGGTAAACGATTATAAATCCCATGAAAGTACACCAGCCAGTTCTAACAGCTAGGCCAATGTGTAATAAAAAACAAGGAATTCAAACGATTTCAAGTTACTTTTACTGTTAGCTGTCCTCTTGAGAATGTAACCTAGCAAAAAAAATTCCCAGTCTGTTATTCCCATCTATTTACATAATTTTTTCTTGCAATTAATAGCTTTTATTTGGTAGGAAATAAAGTATATTTTATGTTCACACAAAACCACCCTGAGCAATCATTTTCTTTCTTTTTTTGGGGGGAGTACCAGGAATCGAACTCAAACCCTGTGCTTCCAAGATAGGTGTGGTACCACTTGAGCTAAATCCCCAGCCTACAAGCAACGCAGTCTCTTTCAGAGATCTGTTTCTACTCAAAAACTTCTGTTGAGCGACAGGAGGTGGGGAAGCTCGGACTGGGCTGCGGGTGTGGTGAGATGCAGGAGATGTGGGCCTGGGGGCAGTGGGCCGGGGAGAAGCCCTGGGCCCTGGGTGCTGGCCCTCCCTGCTAAGCTGGCAGCGTTACCGTTTGTCATCACTGTTCTTTGTTTTATCTTATTTTACTTGAACTTTTCTTGGGCCATTTAAAGTCTCCTATCATATCTGACTGTAAGCATTTACATTCTTGGTTGTCAGATTGTTTTGAACTCATTGCGTGATTTTTTGAGTGTGAAGTATGGCTTCACTGTGAGAGCCAGACAGGGTCACGTCATGCTTTTGCCCTGGGCACACTCATACCCACTGGACCTGGTGCCTGTCGTCTGAAGGAAGGACGGGCACCAGCAGTAGAACGTCCCTTGGAGGATGGCACCCAGGCCCTCCCACCGTGCTTTGTCACTAGCCTCGGGCCCTTGGGCCTTGGCACAGAAGACAGTGTTGTCTTTGCCTTTGTCTGAAGGTGGTCTCAGATCTCCCAGATCTTTCTCTCAAACCCGAGTCAGATCTTGTCATTTCCTTTCTCACAAACTTGGCATTGGTGCCCTGCTGCTTATGAGACAGAGTGCCTGTTCTTTACGTGGTGTTAAGTGGCTGGGGTAGCCTCGTACCATCTCCGGCACCTTTGCCAGTGGTCTTTCCGTGCAGATACAGCCCAGCACCCCAGGCCTGGGTGTCGTTTGCCTCTGTGCTGTGGCGCTGCCTGCCCGTCGTCCCTTCTGTGTTACTGAGTGGACCTCGTGTCCCGAGGACAACAGTCCTCAGACAGTGTGACCTCATCCTGACGTGTCAGCCTCTGTGCAGGCCTCGGCCCCAGGCAGCTCTGCTCACAGCCAGAGGGATTCACACTGGACCCACCAGTTCCTGAAGCTGAATGTAATCATTAAGTACTGTAAGCGAATACTAATAAAAAAAGAAAGCAAAAACATTAAAACTTGTCCCTCCCGTTTGGGTTGGCACCATTCAAACCACAACATGTGTTTCGTGTATTTTAACGGGGATTCTTCTTGGTTCTTCAGAGCCCTTGGCACCGTCGTCTGGGGCGCAGACTGACCACTGGCTTTTTGCTGTCCACAAGCAGTCCTGGGAGTAAAGCCTCGCTTCTGTCCTCACCAGGCGTATTTAGCACTACAGACTGTAAAACCAAATGCATTCACTCATGTTATTTAAAATCTTAGCATTACAAAGGGCAGACTGCTGTTTCCTTCTGTCCGGAGTCATGCAGTATATGGACGGATGGATGGACAGACGTGAGCCTGCTGCTGCCTTGCTGTTGCTTCTCTCAGCAGTGCAGAGAGGAGCTAGTGTGCTCCTTGGAATGCGTGTGTCTGAGTGCAGAGCTGTTTAAGGCAAACCATGGCTTATTTTCCAGCCCTTTGAGTCATGTGGAGCTGCTTCGGTCACAGGAAAGTCGTCCTCAGCTAAGCCCTGGGGACCCGGTCTTTGCTCCCAGGAGCGCTGCAGTGGACGCGGGTCAGGGCTAGAAGTGAGTGCAAATGAGGACACGCTTGGATGTGACTGGACACCTCCAGCGAGTGTGGGATGGACAGGAACTGGCAGTGGGCTGAGAACGCTCTAAATTATGTCCTGTCTTCACCACACGCAGCGCTGGGGTGCTGGAGAGCTTCCCAAGGCTGTGAGCTGGGAAGGCCAGCGAGACAGAGCCGCGCCTGGCAGAAGCCTCTGCCTGCCGCCTCTGCTCCTCCCCGGGCAGCCGCAGCCGCAGCCGCAGCCTTGTCAGGGATGGTGCGTGGGGGAACTGTCTTAGCATTTGAATACTCACATGAGAGAAATGGGTTTCCTTCTTAAAAATGTAAAACACTTTTTAGACGTATTGGTCAAAAAGTTGAATACTGTGACATGCATACTTTTCTAGTATCTTTTGCTATATCTTTTGTTTGGAAAAAATGGAATGTTTAATCAAGTGTTGAGATGTTTATTAAATTTGAACTCATACAATAGTCTGTTTTCAGTTTTATATTGGATTCAGTATCATTTCTTATAAGGACTGAACATCTTGCTTTGTAAATTATAATGCTATTTGGGCCAAACACAATTATCAGGGAAAAATAGATTGAACAAGAAAATATAAAGCAGTTGCCGGTAAATGCTTGTTGTGTGTCATCACATGTAGTAGCATCACCCTGCGTCCATTCTTGTTTTGATGCTGGGCTTGAACTGCGGGCCTTGCACGTGAGCGACACGCTCTTCGCCAGGCTCCAACCCGGCCCTGTAATGCATGTTTTTTTTTTTTTAGGTTTTTTGAGACAGGGTCTCGCTTTGTGGTTCAGGCTGGCCCTGAGCTCAGCCTCAAACTCACATCACAGCAATCCTCCTGCCTCTGCCTCCCGAGTGCTGGGATGACAGGCGTGAGCCACCACGCCCGGCACTGTGGTATGTGGTACTGGTTGCTGCTGGGCGTGAGTCTCTACACCCAGTATTGTATGTGGTTACCGGGGAATCGAACCCGGGCCCTTGTGCTTGTGAGACAGGCGCCGGAACCACTGAGCTAACTCCCTGGCCCCCTGTTTTCTTTTTTTTGAGGGCGTCAGTGGTGCTGGGGGTGAACCTAGAACCTTCACAATGAGCTGTTTCCAGCCTTTTAACAAATTTTTATGTTGAGACAGGATTTGTTGTCTGTGTTGAGCTGCAGTTTGTAATCCTTATACCTCAGCCTGCCCAATGCCGGGATCACAGATGTGTGCTACCTGCAGGGTCTTACTGTGTTTTCACACGCATCTTCAGAGAGTGCTTAACAACCTTGTCTAACTTTAAGTTGAGTAGAGTGGGTCACAGTCAGCAGGCACCAGCCTTGGGAACAGCTCGGGCAGGAGCTGCGGTGCCAGGCAGGAGCCCTTGTGCGGTCGCTTGGCTCTGTCCGGTACTGACTTCCTTTGAGGCAGGGCTTCCCTCATGATGGCAGAGATAACCACCACCATGGGCAGGGCTGCCATTTCCATGCCAAGCCACCGTGTTCTGGGCTCGGCGCACAGCCCGCTGGGGCCACACCTAGACTGTGGATGCATCTGGCCTGAAAGTGGGGGGCTCGGGTCGTCCAGAGTGAGTTTGTTTCCCTGTCAGAGGGAGGGCCAGGGTCTGGACGTAATGTCAGACACAGGTGGTTGAATGTACAGCCACAACTTTGCCACTGAGATTTAAGAAAACAAGTCTGCTACTCTAAAAGAATGCTCGGCAGTAATCGTTGTCTGAAAGAGGAAAGGACCGAAAGTACATAATTCTCGGGTGGGGTCCAGACGCTGTGTGGATTTTCTCTTTAACAGTGCGGCATTCCCAGCCTGTGGGTGGCTACTCACATGTTTTACTCCGTCTGTACAGCAGCTCTGAGGTCAGCGCTGCGTTCTCACTGTACTCCCACAGAAATCCAAGGGCTCGGCGTGTGGGTTTGAACCAGATGCGTCTGACTTCGGTTATGTCCCCTAGTTGTCCAGTTTGCTGGTCCATTCCTCTGTCTATCCGTCACCCGCCCCTTTGGGACTCTCCTGTGCTTTTCAGCAGTGTCTGAGCTGTTGGCACGATCTTCTCAGTTCTGCCCCGAGGGTTCTTCTGTGCTGTCCGCCCCCCTGGGCTGAACCTGTTTCCACTCTTCCGCCTTCCTGCTTTGCCATTGTCCTCCCAGGAGCCAGACTGAACTTTCCGACAGTGTCGGTCTGATCTTATCGGCCATCTGTTTTCCTTGGCTGAGAGCGCGGCTGGCGCTGCTGCCTCCGCCCTTCCCAGCACCGTCAGCTGCCTCCCCTGGTCCTGCGGCCTCATGCCCCACGTCCCTTGTCTTCTCTCTCTGTCTCTCCTTCTCCCCTTTTCTTCAGATCTAGGTTTAAATGTCTTTAAATCTTCAGGGACTTTCCTGCCTCTTTCTCCCACTCCTTAAGTATGGAAATCGGATATTCTTTCATAGCCTTTACTTTCCCTTTTTACACTTTTAAGTTTGTAGCTATATGGCTTGCGTGTGATATGAGCCTCGTGTTCCTCGCTAACCTTGACCTCCGTGTCGCCTGGGCCGCGTGTGTCTGCTCCGTTGGTGGTTCTCTCGCCTCCCTGAGGGCTGCAGCGTGGTGAGTGCTGGGTCTGGTTCGTAGCCAGATGTTCCGAGGCGGTGCATTCTGAGTGCTTGCTTTTTCTGTAGTTCTTTCACCTGATGTCCTGTATTACTCAAGAATAGACTTGTGTTTTCTTCAGAGCAGCTTCTGATTTGCTAAGAATAAGCTGTTTCCTTTATTGCTAACTGTAAGTGTCAGCAGCAGGTCAGATGCTATTCAGTGAGGTACTTGGTTCTGGAAACTTCTGTGTCACAGCTGGATATTGTAGAAGAACAACCCATCTTCGGATGTTCAGTTCATTTCCGTTTGATCTGCTTGTGGGTGCAGAAGAGAGCAGTGGGTTTCCCGGCGTGGTCTTGACGGGCCTTTGCTCAGCAGCGCAGGCGCTGGAGCACTGAGGTGCGTCCGAGAGCCTGAGCACAGGGCTGCATGTCCTTAGGGCTCCTGGCCGTCAGTGGCGCAGAACCTACCTGAGCTTGGCGAGGAGAGGCTTGTCCCCTGATGAGTCAGCACCGGAAGTAGTCTCCCACCTGGGCCGTGAGAACTGGCGGCGTAACTGTGGGGCCTTCCACACCGGGCTGCTGCCGCTCTCAGGTCCAGGAGACTCGCTGTCTGCACGCTGGGGCTTCCTGCTGGACGTGGCATGTTGGCCGGAAAACTTAGTACCAAGGACCTCACCAGGCGTTGCAGGTGACCTCACCTCTCTCCCCTTTTCCAATGTGCAGCTGGTCGTGTTCGGAGTTTGACCTGAGTGAGATTCGCCTGATAGTTTACCAGGACTGCGAGAGGAGGGGCAGACAAGTCTTGTTCGATTCTAAAGCTGTGCAGAAGATCGAAGAGGTGGCAGCTCAGGTATGACATGCCGATTTGCTTTCACTTTTCGCTTGTCCTTTTAACCACCTCTTGGGCCAGTCACTTACTGATCTGCAGTTTTGTCTCTGAGCTGTATTGTCTCTGAGCTGTTGTCGAGTGGTGCTCAGAGTTCCGAGAAAGTGAGCACACCCCTGTGGTCATCTGTACGCCCATTAATAAACCAGGCAAGGGCTGGGGATTTAGCTCAGTGGTTCCAGCACCTGCCTGGCAAGCACAAAGCCCTGAGTTCAATCCCCGGTACCAGCCCACAGCACTGCTGGGCATGGTGACGCATGCCCAACAGCAATCAGTACCACACATCCCAGTGCCAGGTGCCGTGGCTCAGGCCTGTAATCCCAGCACTCCAGGTGGAGGCAGGAGGACTGCTATGAGTTCGAGGCTTGCCTGGACTACATGGTGAGCTCAAGACCAGCCTGAGCTACAAAGTGAGACCTTGTCTCAACAAAACAAACAAAACAAAACAAAAGACAGGTGAAAGTTGTGAATGGTCATGACGGGAGCTTGGGTGGGCTCTAAGTGTTACTCGAGCACAGTGTGCTGCTAGTTGAGATCTAGTAAGATTTTGATGCTAAATGAGTTAATCCGGTGTAATAAGCAAACAGCGTTAAATTGGTAAAGCAACTGAAGTGTTTGCCTGGAGGGCAGTTGAGGTAGCATTCTGTGCAGTGTTCCTCATACTTATTAGAAGGCGTCACGTAAAGAAAGCCAGCATTCCTCACCAGGCTCGAGTGCGCTGGCAGAAACTCGTCTCTGGTGGGCGGTCTCTGCAGCACTTTTCTGACAAGGAAGCTTCTATTCGTGGCCCTTACGTGCCTCGGAGGAGCCCAGCGCTCCCTGAGTGGTTTGGAGAGGGTCCAGTTTGCTCCTCACTGTCATCGTAGGCCTTTCGCGCCCTCAGGGTCTGTCCAAGGCTTCTAAGTTAAGGACAGCCAGGTGAGCTTGCTCTCTCTGTGCAGTGCCGGATTCCCCGAGGGCAGGGCATCCCACTTTGGTGAGGACCATTTCTGCGAGAGCTGGCGGACTGCACAGGCCTGCGTGGTGGCGTTCTGGAGCGTGTGGGCCTGCTGGGTGGGTGGACGAGAAGGACACTATGCCCAGGTAATTCACTGTGGCCTTTAATGGGAGACTGGCCGGCTGGCACTTGGCCTCTGTGTGGGGACCGGAGATGGCCGCCCTTTGATTTCCCTGAGGCCTCACACAGGCAGCTTAGTTGAGCACCCCCATCCCACCCTCAGGGCTGCCGAGGTGGGGGGCAGAATGCCCCCGGTGGGGTTTTGTTAGTTTTCGGTTTTTTTTTTTTTTTTTTTTTTTAGGTTTTTGGAGACAGGGTCTTGCTTTGTGGTTCAGGCTGGCCCTGAGCTCAGCCTCAAACTCACATCACAATCCTCCTGCCTCTGCCTCCCGAGTGCTGGGATGACAGGCGTGAGCCACCACGCCCGGCACTGTGGTATGTGGTACTGATTGCTGCTGGGTGTGGGTCTCCACACCCAGTATTGTTATGTGGCTACCGGGGAATCGAACCCGGGTCCTTGCGCTTGCGAGACAGGCGCCGGAACCACTGAGCTAACTCCCCGGCCCAGTTTTCGGTTTTTTTGGAGATAAGGTTTCACTGTGTAGTCCAGGCTGGCCTTGAATTTATAGCGGTCCTCCTGCCTCAGCTTCTGTGCGGCTTCCGTGAGCCGCCATGCCACACACCTTCAGGATCTGTGACAGGAACTGGCACTGTGGTAGCTGTGGAATGCGGGACAGGAGCTGTTTCAGAAGCACTGACTCAACCGGAGAAGCCTGGGCTCAGGAGCAGCGCAGTGCGCTGACGGCAGCCATCTCCAGCCTAGTCTGCAGCCAGACAGGCCGCTCCGAGAGCAGCCAGGCCTGCAGCCGACAGAAGCGCTCTGAGCGCCGTGCTTCTGCCCGGGAGGGGCCTAAGAAGCAACTAGACCTGGAAAGGCTGTTGAGGGACTGGTGTGCTCAGGTCAGCCTGTGTGGCTGTGGACTTGGGGCACCGTGGGCGCTGCCTCGTGGCTGCGGGCCACGCACCGTGTGTGTTCCCAACCTTCCTCCTCATTCTCAGTCCCTGTCTGCCCTCAGGCGAGCGCAGGAGCGCAGGCGTCCCACTGGACCTCCAGGGGAACTGTCATTGGGGGGCAGATAAGCTGGTTTTCCAAGCAGGAGCTACACAAGGAAAAATGAGAAGGGGGAGGCAAAGACGGTTCAGAATAGCAAGTAGGCTCACAGAAACTGCAGGGTGCAGCTGTGGGAGTGATGATGCTGGCGGAGGAGGATGGGCTGAAAACCGGTAGGGTAATAGCGTCCCGCGCTCATTGTGCTGTGGTGAAGGTCAGCAGTGAACCCCCTCGGAGAACGTGTGCTACCTGATCCCCACCACCTCAAGCCTGATGCAGACTGTGTTTCCATCACATGCTTTGTAGTTCACAGTAGCTCCTGTTTCAGGGTTGGCTTCGCCTTTCACAGGTAAAGGGGTGCGAGGAGAGCAGTGCTCAGCTCGTGCATCGGACAGCTTTGCTTCCTGAGTTCCATTTGCTTGTTAAATATTTAGATTTGAATGTCATTTTTCTCCTCAGTTTCCTCAGTTATGACTGTACTTAGTACAGGAGATCTTCTAATCACCAAACAGATCAATTCTCTTTGATGGGTTTGCAGTGTGAATTTAAGTATAAATACTTCTAAGTTAAATTGCTTGTGGAGAGTGAAGCCTTAGTATATAACCACCGTTCTTTGTCCAGTCCGCTGGCGCCACACTCCGCCTGTCCCAGTGCAGAGCCTGTGGCCGCCTCGGCATTCGAAGGGGAGGCGTGCAAGCCTTTGGTTTTAATGCCGTGCACGCAGCAGAGCGGCTCTCTCGGGTTGTTGTGTAGAGGGCGCTGCTGCGCCCGACACTGACGACCCTGTCCGTGCTGTGCTTTCCCCCAGAAAGCAGGGGATGTCCCTGGGAGGACGTCAACCAGGAGCTGCCGAGGAAGCGGCGGGGGCTCCTCCTGCGGCACTTCCGGTGGGCCTTCACACCATGCGAAGGAGCAGCTCCCAAAGTACCAGGTGAGGAGGCTTTGGCTCAGAGGTGGGGAGCAGGGCGGTGCTGGCTGGATGGGAGGTCAGGGCTTCCCGGGCCATCCTGGGCATTTCAGGCCGGGGCTGCCTCGCGCCTCAGCTTTGCTTTTCCTGTAAAAACTGTGGTCAGGCAGCGGTGGTCCATCATAATATTACTGGGTCAGATCAAGGAAATTATCTTGAATTTTTTCTCTGTCAGATCTGGCATAGTTAGCATGTATTTTCCAATTTGATTACAGGAACTCGTAAAGTATCTGAAAATGTATATGGACATCCAGAGAAACTAGAAATCAGAAGAAAGGGGTATTTTTACACCTGGGCACGTGTGTGTTTACGAGTTTATGCACCTGTGTTTGAGGCAGTGGACAGTAGGGATTACTTTTTTCAGTGACGACTGACCAGGTACAGGGAAGAAGTGGTTTATGAATATTGAACAGCAAAAGGATATTAATTGGTGTGAACCATAATATCCAGTTTTTCACCCCTGTTCAATCTTGGCTGTGTTGCTGGAAAAGCAAAGCCGCGGGTCCCCCAGACTTTGTCACCTCATAGCTGGACAGCCAGTGTGTTTCCCCTTACTGCACAGCGCTCCGGGGTCTGGAGTCCCAGGTGTCCTGCGGCCCCTGCACCTCCAGAGAAAGCAGATACCGAGTGGAGGAGGCGGGTGGAGGGGATCAGAGAGACCTGTGCAGAGCCACGTGCCCGGCTGCACGGCGTGGGCAGAGTGATGGGCTGAGCTGCACGCGGGCAGGGCCAGCCTCTGCCCGAGGCCCGCGCGCCTCCCTCTGTCCTCTCTGCCCGCGGTAAGAGGAGCTGCGTGTGTGCGTCCACCGGTGGGTGTGTGCAGAAGGGACTCGCAGAGACTTTCCTTGCGTAGCAGGCACTTGGCAGAGTACCTGGCGGGTGGACTGGGGAGCAGGCTGTGCCAGTGCTCGGTCTGCCCCATTCCTTGGCATGTCCTGGGCCCAGCACACAGGTAGGGCTCCAGGGAGATCGGGACCCGAGGCCGAGGTGCAGTGCTCCTCTGCGGGAGAGTCAGCTCGTGTGCTAGTGCCCCGGGGACGCCGTCTCAGGGCTGATCAACAGCGTCTGCAGGAGCCCCAGGTGCAGCGAGGGAAGCTCGGGGAAGCGAGCTGGACAGTGTCCACTGGCTTTGCTGGGCCGGGGGATGCCGGGAGGACGCTGGTTGAGGGCGAAGTCAGGCTGCACTGGCTGGCGTTCAGAGGAGGCGCCGGTGTGCAGCTCAGGTTCTGCCCACGGGAAGCAGACACGCAGGGTGGACGGCCGGGTTCGGGCACAGTGGCCGGAGGGTGGGGGAGTCAGACGTTTGTGTGGAATTCTAGACTGACTAGGCAGCCTGCTGTCTCCCGACCCACACGCCCCGACGGCCTCAGCTGGCCCGTCCTGCCAGACTGCTAATAGTCTGTCCAGTTGAGTGACCCTAGGCCGTGGTTCTTTTCAGGTTGTGTTCATAGCACCAAGAAGGTTACCCTTTTTCTTTCACAATTGAATCCTTTTACAGTGTATAAGTAGAGATAATGATAATCTTTGTTCTTTATAATAATATTAAAGGTAAATTCTCATAAGTTATTTGGATCTGGTGGAAACATAATTAGTATATAAAGAATCAAGATCATTAGTATTGGTAATAAAAAGTCAGACAGTCACAACATAGATCATGGTTTAAGAAATAATTTCAGCCAGGCATGATGGCACATGCCTGTAATCCCACCACTCGGGAGGCTGAGGCAGGAGGGTTGCTGTGAATTTGAGGTCAGCCTGAATTGCACAGGGAGACTCTGTCTCCGAGAAGAAAATAATAAAAATTGTTATTACCACTAAATTTATGAAGGACTCAGAGATGAATACATACTGTTTCTGTTGCATTGCTCTGGTGTGGTTTCGTGCACCAACCGACTTGGTCTCTCCGCGTAGTACACCAGGCCAGCCTCGGACGTGAGCATGCTTGGCGAGATGATGTTCGGCTCGGTTGCCATGAGCTACAAGGGCTCCACCCTCAAGATCCACTACATCCGGTGAGCGGCGAGCGGCGAGGGGCTGCTCTTCGCTCTGTTCAGAAGAGCTGGGGTCGAGCGGCCTCCGCAGTGAGGTCACGTTTGCCCCTCTTTTCCAGTTCTCCTCCACAGCTGATGGTCAGTAAAGTCTTCTCTGCTCGTATGGGCAGCTTCTGTGGAAGCACCAATAAGTAAGTTTTGGCGCCGGCAACCTTCTGTGTCTTCTGTGTGTCTGTTTCTGGTGGAGGAACTGTCCAGGATCATAAGACATTTAGAGATGGCAAGCGGGGTGAGAGCAGCTTACAGAGGGGTTAACATTAGGCTCTGTCCCGTTACCCCGAGTGGGCAGCGGCCTTGGATTTTTCAGGCGGTCCTGTCTTCCATCCGCTCTCCTGTGACCTCCCTGTGCATTCCTGCTGTCAGTCACCAAGCTTATTTCTCTCTTATTTAAGATCTCTTATTCAAAGAGAAATTCTCTCTCTCTTATTCAAAGATCGAGGCAGATCGGTGGGGCTGCACGAATGGTTTGTGAGATGCCCCGGGTTTTGTCTCCTAACACCCTGCAAATTTATTTACTCTGGAAGGTTGGGTGTGGCTCCGCAGGCTGAGCTGCTGTGCCCGGTCCCGGCTTGGGTCACACCACACCGGCCTTCGCACCTGCACCTCTGATGTCTGCTCTGCTCACCCTGCTGTGCAGACCGAGGGCTCTGCATCATCCACAAGCTCCCAGTGGACGCACTTACTTTTGTACATTGTGAATGTCCAAGTGGAAATATTTCATACATGTGTCAAACTTCAAACGACAAAGCATTCACTAAATTTTGATAAACTTAAAAGACTCACTATATATTAAGGGGCATTCATAGGAATCAGGTGACGGCTGTTTTTATTTGTAATCCCAGGGTACTAAAGCCGTGTCTCTGTATATTTGGGCACTGCTGATAAGTCTTTACTTATATTTCTACAAAGTAGCTTGAGCATTAACTGTAGACTGTCGTGACATAAGCGATCGGGGGCAATGTTTGCTTCTCTTGGGATTCTGTGTTCAGACCCTTGGGATCAACTGGATGTTTATCACACTGATCCCTTATAATAAAATACTGAGCTAAATTTTAAGTAAAAATGACTTTTCCTCATGCTGTATTACACTCTAATTCTTGGTATTTATTTTCTAGTTAAAAATACATTATTAAGATCTGCCTTCCTCAGGTGTTTTATGAGTTAACTCTCTTTGGAAGTTTTAAAATCAAACTTGCATAGAAGTCATAATTTTTGATATATCTTTCCCCTAAAAAAAGTTGCTGAATTATTCATAAATGTTAATTGAAAGTTAAAATTAATTTTGAGGGTTTATGTAAAAGCTTTGAAATGAATAGCAACATCTTGGGTGTCAGTTGCTGAAGCAAATTTAGAAACGAATAGCAGTATTCTAGGTGTCAGTCACTGAAGTGAAATGTGGCGTGTGGTGTCCGTGTAGAAGATGGAGTTGTGGGGAATGTGGTGGTTCAGTTGCAAGGGCTGGGTTGCTTCCATAAAGTTTTTCTTTTCCCCAGTGAATTCCCTCGAAGTTGCTGGTTCAGTTCCCCTTGGGAGATAGGAAACTTTAAGAACAAAAGGTATCGGGTGACTCTCAGCTGGCTGTATTTGGTCATCTCATAGAAAACAGGGTTACTGGAATCTTGATGTTTTTCTGCGTCTCTCCCTCCTCTCCGCCCTTTGGATTTAGTTTGCAAGACAGCTTTGAGTACATCAACCAAGATCCTCACGTGGGAAGACCGAACGCAAACGCGAGCAATAACCTAGGTAAAGTCAGACACCGGAACAGATTTTTTCTTAGTACTGCTATTGTGGACGAGTTTTTCTTTCTTAAAGTTTGTTGTGTGGTGTTGTTTCGGTTTGGTTTGACATTCCCGTTAATCTGTTTGTTCTTGTGTGTGTGTACTGTTTGCTCTGTCCGTCTCCAGGTCTGCTGCAGGCCTGCAGCAGCAAACTGCTGCAGGGCGTGGCCGAGGGAGGACCTCTCCGGCTCACCCGGAGTGCTTCTTTCTTCGCAGGTTTGTGTGGAATGCTGAGTGCAGTGTGCCCCACACACGGATAGATCCTTGGCGGGTTCTTAGGAAAAATCCTATTCGTGCCTCTCTAGAAATCCACAGGGCTTTTATGATAAGAGATATTAGTTCCACAATGTAGCCAAGTTCCTGGAGTTTTGAAAATTCCACCCATGCACCTCTACTGTAAATGCCTCTGCTCATACTCAATGTAAGCTGATTTGATCTGAAATGAGCCCTTTGCGTTTCTAAGAGGATTATTTTTTCTGATTTTCCTGTCCTCTTCTGCTGTTCTGAATTGTTTCCCTTTGCCATGGTCTTTGTTATCCATTTATTCACTTGCATCCTTCTCTGCATGGAATTTTAAGTCACTCTAATAAGAGCATGGAAGATCTCTCTCTCTTTCTCTCTCTCTCTCTCTCTCTCTCTCTCTCTCTGTGTCTGTCGGACACACACACACATTCTTTTAAGCAGTTTCAATGCAACTTTTGGGCTCTGTACAGGTACGGTTCTGGGCATATATTCTGAGATGAAATTAGCCTGCGCTAAGGCTATTCAGTGTCTGATATGGTCTTGGCACGGCCGACAAGTGTGGGACTCGTCCTCATGACATTCAAGGTGGCGAGAATGGTGAATCTATTTCTCATTTTGTTCTCTTTTATAGCCTGAAATACGCTAAGCACCATGGTTACTAATTCCCTAATGGGGCTGACGCCATCCCACCTATTCAGAGTGAGGACAGCATATTTGTGTACAGAGTTTAAAATTGTGAAGATAAACAGGCTTCGGAAAGGAGCTGGAGTGTAGTAGGTGGGCAGAGCCTGGGCTTCTTCACACTGTGGAACCTCTAGAGCAACTTGTCACCTCCCTTCCGGCTCGGGGCAGTGCCAGGCGCCCCAGGAGTCTGGAGCACCGAAGAGCAGAGCGTGTCGCAAAGTTCGCACCATGAGTTTTCCTCAGGGACTCTACAGTCGTCTGTGAAGGGGGACATGGAGAAGTGGAGGGAGGAATATTTGAAAATGAGCATATGGTATCTGTCTGCTGGAGAGTGGGTCATAAACAGCAAACATTTTTTGAATTTATGAAATAGTTTTTGAGCATTTCTGTTCCCTAAGTGCCCCATGTGACTTCTGAAACTATCAGGCATTTAAAAAATATAATGCTGTTGAGAAACTTCTGATAATGAGGAAAATGCTTAAAATGCCCATCTGAGAATGCTCAGCCACTGTATTACCTGCACGAGCCGTGTATTGTGTAGGTGGTCTTATGAACGGAACATCGTTCAGAAAGTCTTTGTGCTCCAGGAGGATAGAGGGAGGCTGATACTTGGTCCTGTTTTCTTTTTTCTCTTTTCCACATTTAATTTTGCTTTCTAGTTAATCTTATGGGAAGGCCAATCATCACCAGCAGTAGCCTACTTTGAAATGTAGAAATCTCTGTGTTTGTCTTTAAACTTCCTGTCTCTGCAGAGCCTAGTAACACGCTTCCTTTTGGCTCTGTTGCAGCGCACAGCACCCCAGTGGACATGCCAAGCCGGGGACAGAATGAGGACAGGGACAGTGGCATTGCCCGATCAGGTATTCCCTTTCACCAGTTTAACCACAGGGTGGGCTATAAAAGCACAAGGCATTTTGTTTGTGGCTAATATGTGTTCATTTGGTATTTTCCCAATCTTTCATGAACTTCAGCCAAGACTCTGGTTTGAAAGGTCCCT
The DNA here is from genome assembly GCA_004026965.1 of Petromus typicus. Classification (NCBI taxonomy): domain Eukaryota; kingdom Metazoa; phylum Chordata; class Mammalia; order Rodentia; family Petromuridae; genus Petromus; species Petromus typicus. The sequence continues at coordinate 45,420 of PVIR01003365.1, read as the reverse complement.
CCATTGATTAGACATGTGTGATTTCACCTGTCGCCCTTTCGTACAAACAGGGTGGTGAGGGGCAGTCTGTTGTGGTGTGTTAAATGAGCTGTTTTTATGTTGTTTCCATGTAGTATCCCGGGCTTGGGGTATTCTCTCATGATTCTGGAGTCGGTGTCCGTCGTGTGGCCTGTGGCGTCCTGAGGCTCAGCCGCTGGCCTAGAGGCCCTTGTGGTTGGCGGCTGGATCGGGGCAGGCTGCGGCCTCAGGACTGCCCAGCCTTCCAGGAAGCACAGCCCTGGGGGCAGGATGGCTGTCAGAGCTGTGTGGGGGCAGCCGCGCCTGTCTGTGAGAGTGTGACCCTCGAGTCACGGGCCTGACCGGGAGCTCATTGCTTTATTTGTGTGTTATCCCCTTTTTGTTATAGAAAAGATCAGAGAATTGAGGGAACTGACATCAACAGAAACAGGTACAGGACAGTGGGAATTCTGCCCCGTAGCCTGAGTGCTATGTGCACTTCGCTTGGTATGGACTGGAATCCCACTGGACATTTGGGTTCTGACCCTGAAGCTGCTTCCATGCCCTGAACGTGCAGGAAAGCTGAAGAGGAGTTCACGGTCAGGCAGGCGCCGTGCGGCTGCTGGATGGATGTCCTTTCAGTCCGTAGGAAGCCCTCAGACCTGCCTGGCCGGGGGACAGTTCTGAGACTGAGGGGAGACTGGTCCTCTGTGTTAGCGCGCAGGCTCTCCCCCACTTTTCTGCTTCTGCGGGGGTGGGGTCGAGCAGTACCCCGTGCAGTCCTGCGGTGTGCTGACCGGCCCCAGCTGCGCCCCCTGGAGCCGCACTGTACCTGGTGGGTTCAGGGTCCCAGATCTGAAGTGCGCTCGGACCTCTCACTAGTAGACTTGGCAGCAGAACTAGATGGAAAGGAATTAAAGGGCCGTTCTATTTTATTTTATTTATGGTTTTGTTTTGTGACAGGGTCTCACTGTGGCTCATTCTGGTTTTGACCTCCCTGTAGCCCAGGCTGCAAAGAAACTGCTGCCCACTTCCTGGATTCCAGGTGCTGGAGTGACAGGTGTGCCATGCACATGCCGGGCCTGATAATTTTTAACTTCTGTCTAAGGAGCTAGGGGCAGGGAAGATGGATTTAATGCATTAGGACCGTTTTAGATTTACAGAAAGTTGAGAGGATGATAGAGTCCCTGACCCTCTCCAGCCTCCGCACAGTGAACGTGTCGGTGCCGCCTGGCTGTTTGCGACAGTGCAGAACAGTCCTGACACAGATGCGTCAGCGCCGCCTGCCGCTCTTCATGCTGTCGTCCCTGGCCCACCGATGCCCCTTTCCACAGTTTCCTTGGCCCCTCGGGCGGCTTCCGCTTGGCGCGTTCTGACTGACTGAGGCCTGAGGAGCACTGGTCAGGTGTTTTGCGGAACACGCCCCAGTGACGCTTCCTGCGCCTGGTGCTCCACTCGTAACTGACAGGTGATGGAGGACAGGGTCACAGAAGTAAAGTCCGTCCCCGCCACATGGGGCGGGGGACCTTGCTGCTGGCCCTGCTCACCTGGCCGAGGTGCGGACGGTCGGGCCTCTCTGCTGTGCACCGGGCCTCACTCCCACGGGGAGCAGAAGGCCTGGGCTCCATGCTCCCGGAGGCGGTCTGTGGTTCCTCTGTGCGGGAGAATGTTTCTTTTCCCTGCTCATTTGTTTACTCTACCTACCCGTACTCAGAGGACCCAGGGATGTTTACCTTGTGCTGTGGTTTTACCAGCACTGCCCCTTTGTCCTGCGGGTCGCCCCACTGTGGCACCGTCACCCCTCCTCGCGGCCTATGCCCCTTCCGCTCTCCGTGGCAGGGCTGGGGGAGGCGTGGTGAGCACATCCTCTGGGTAGCACTGCCCAGCGCCCGCAGTCTCCGTGGATCCTTGCTGCCCACGTCCTGGGCCCAGCCGACCCCACCTGTCCGTAGGCCTCCCAGGTCAGCACTGGACAGGTGTGCCCCACACCTGTGCGGCCTTGTGGTGCTCTTGTGTGGAAGTTGTAAATTGTCTGGAAATCAGAAGGATAAAGTCGGAGAGATGTTTCAGTGGCTGCGTACAGGGCTGTCAGTCAGGTCCTGGAGGGAGGACGGCTGGCTTGGCCGAGGGGGGGACGTGGGCCCTCCCGGCCACTTACTCCTAACAAAAGGAGCTTCAGTGGGGACCGGGTGCACTTCAACTGCTGCACTCTGCTCGGGACACTCGCGGTCCAGACTGTGACCCTCTGTTTGAACACTTCGCTGATGGGCGGCACCTGGTGCGGGGTAGCTGGAGTCGGGGCCCGTTTTGGGGTTCTGTTTGTTTCAGTGCTGAGACTGAAGCCCCACCCTCCATGCTCTCCCCAAGCAGGCCTCGCCTAGGGTCCTGGAGCCTGCGAGCAGGCCGGGGGCTAGCAGTCGCTCTCTGACGCCCCTGTCCCCCATGTCCTTGATGTTTCTCCCTGGGGTTCAGAGCGGGCCTCTGCCCTGCCAGGCCCAGAGCCTCACGGGTGGGGTACTCGGCCCCCAGCTAGGCCTGCCCTTGAGGCCTGCTCTTGCTGGCCTGAAGTCTCAGCTGAGGCGTCTGCCCATGATGCAGAATTTACCTGCCACCTGTTCCTCAAATGTGGGGTCCCCTGAGGCTAAATAATGGCGGCTCCATCAAGGAAGTGCAAGGCAGCACGTAAACAGCTAAACAGCGGCCCCCTCCGGGCCACAGTGATTAAAGGAAAACAAATAGACAAAGACTACCCTCTGTGGGGCTGGTTTGGGGAGGTTGAAAACAAGGAAGTGGGGCTGTATATAAGGGCTGAGAGCGCTGGCAATAAAGGCTTCTCCACCATTTCGTCTCCGGGTGATGACCCCCGCCCGTGGTTCCAGATGAGTAGCCCTCGGGAACAGGACCCGACACTTAATGACAGCCACGGTGATTTTACTTGTGCTGGAGCCGCGTCTGTGCTGTTGGCTTCCTGAGTAGAGCTCAGATGAGCAGAGTAAGTTCTCACCGCGGACAGTGCATGTGGAGCCAGGAGTCGTTCTTTCACAGATGGGATCATGGATGTTGTGTTTGGAAGTGGAGATCAGGAGACTGGATGTGATGTGGAGGAAAGAGCTGATTTGCTTAAATTCTGCCTGAAGATACAGAGCGAAGGAGTCGTCAAAAGGCTGAACAAGATGGGTCCACGTCATGATGTTAGCAGTAATTCCCTGGTTAAACAGTGGAGGTGTTACGTGGACCAAGGTACCAGAGTCTGCGGCCTGCCCCTTGAGCGATAGGTCATTCTGTGGTAGTGATGTGGGGTCGGCACATTGACACTTGCCGTCTCTGTGATCCCTATTTGCTGTACTTTTATTTTAATTTTTTTTAAGGTTTTTTTGAGACAGGGTCTTGCTTTGTAGTTCAGGCTGGTGCTGAGCTCAGCCTCCAACTCACGTCACAGCAATCCTCCTGCCTCTGCCTCCCGAGTGCTGGGATTACAGGCGTGAGCCACCATGCCTGGCACTGTGGTATGTGGTACTGGTTGCTGCTGGGCGTGAGTCTCCACGCCAAGTATGTTATGTGGTTACCGGGGAATCGAACCCAGGACCTTGCGCTTGCATGACAAGTGCCGGAACCACTGAGCTAAATCCCCGGCCCAATCCCTATTTGCTGTAATATGTTTCCCTTTACGAAGGTGTTTCCTTGCTGTAAAGAAGTCTTTGTATGGCAGAAATTATAATCTCCTCCTGCTGAATATGATTGGTGGAACCTGAAGATTTAGGATACTGGGCATATATGTTTCAATTTTTCGTTGTGTTAATAAAATCCATTTTTAATCTGTGGTTTAAAGACCTAGAGGCATTATGTGACTGCACAAGGTCTCCTTTGCTTCAGGTCTCCAATTTCCTTCCTCAGCTTCACTGAGCAGCCTTCTGATCACACCCTTCCCGTCTCCGAGCTCCTCGGCGTCCTCGTCCAGCAGTTACCAGCGCCGCTGGCTGCGGAGTCAGACGACCAGTCTGGAGAACGGCATCATCCCGCGACGGTGAGTGTCCGCTTCGTCCTGCAGAGGGCGCTGTGGCTGGCTGCGGGCAGGGCCTGCAGCTCAGCCTCAGTTTACAAAGTGAAGTTTGCATAGAGAACAAATTAAAGCTTAGAGGAAAACTCCAGTTTAGAGGACACTGGAAAATACTGAGTAGTTGTGGTGTGTTTGGACTGGATTTTATGTTAAATTTATTAAGTGACACTCTTTAAAGAGGATACCTTCCAAGTGTAGCTCTTTGAAGTAATAAAAGGGCAGGATAAACTTCTTCCCTTGGCTCCTTCATCTTGGGGTGGCATCTGAAAACACAGGACAAGTTCTCTGTTCATATTTTGGCGTATTCTCCTGTAAACCTTGAACTCTTCCGGAGAGGTGAATGTGACTGTAGATAGCAGCTGCCCCTTGTGTCTCCACCTGCCTCTCTGCAGTCTTGGATCTGAAGGTTGGTTAGACCCGGATCAGGTCCATAGTTTTCATGCTTGTCTCATGGCCCAAAATTTTCAAGGGAACCTCTGTGAGGACTACTGCAATTTGCATATCCACTGCCTGACTTTGTACCTGGGCTCGTAGTTGCCATGTAGGGAGCTGTGAAGGCCCACACCTGCGCTATGTGTTCTGTGGACCAGCCTTGAGGAAGCAGGTGTGGCCCTCCCGGAGGAGATGGCAGGGAGGGGCCAGATGAGGCTGGGGCTGGCGCCTCCCGTCTCCATGGTCCGCGGGAGCAAGTCAGGCTGCCTTGGACCCCGAGAAGCTGGGTTTGGTCGGCACACTCAGAATTGAACAAATCAAGGGCTGGGTGAAACAATGCCCACTCTGCCACACACCAGTGTGCCCGGGTGGGTTAGTCTGGGCTCCGGATACTGCTCCTTTGTCTGTGTGGCAATGATGTTAGTTTCAGCCTGAGTGTTGTTGGGAAGATTAAATAAGAGCCACAGGTCAAGTGCTTAGCTGGTTCTGTTGTAATTGCTGCCATTGTCTTTGCCATCATGCGCCGGTCAGGTTGGCACTGCCACAATCCCCATGTGATATGACAGTATCTGGAAAAGGCAAATCTAAACTTTCCCTCTGTACTGAAAATACATTTCATCTCTTCAGATTTACATCTCAGCCTGAATCTAATATTTTGCCAGCCCGCCCTGAGACTCGTCCATCTTAGTTAACTTGAGACCTGGCACCGGGCAGGATGGAGCCCTTGGTGGATGCTGAGCCAAGGGGTCCCTGTTCAGAGCGCCCGGCAGACACACACTGGGCTCTGCAGGGTGAGGCAAGAGTGTCCTGACAGGAATAAAATGCAAAGCTTTGTCTTAAAAAATCGCTGTAAATCGATAGGGAAAGTGGAGACAATAATTGCATTTTATAACAATAGAAACTTACACATCAAAAGTATTTTTGGTATCACAGTGCTATTTAGTGCAATGAATAATTCGTAATGTGATATCGTCATCATAAGACTTCTAGGCTTTTGTGAGGATTCGTTTGTTAGGTCAAACTTGCACTTGTAGCAGCTTGGCTTTCTGTCAGCATTGAAGATGGCATTGGTACTCCTGGCAAGTGCAAGTTGATAAGTAATTTTTGTGATATTTTACTTGGAGAAGGATCTTCCTGCTGGTTCTATGTCCCAGGGGCATTGTGGGCTGGGACAGCACTGTGATAAATTTCAGAATATGAATTTTAGTACTTTAGATCAAACGGCTGTTGTGGAATGGTTTTTCTAAAAGGTTTAACTCCTCACAGATTCATTTTGTGTAAGTCTGAATTTAATTGCAGATGTAAATATATAAGAAATTATTTATGTGGAGCTGTGTTTCTTTGGCATCTCCTGGAAGTCTTACAAGCGGCTGAAGACCTCCTGAGGCACAGAGTGCAGAATGCCTGTTGTGCGCCTTCAGATGTGAGGAAACGTTCGTTTGAACATGGTCCCTCACTGGTAATTCAGTCTGAGTCTTCTCGGGAAGGCCGCGCTCTTTCTGCTCAGTTCAAACTCTTTGGGCACTGTCTGAAGTCTGGTGACTCCAGTGGCTCTCGAGGCCGTGCCAGGGCTGGGTGGGATGGTGAAGTGAGGTGCAGAGTCCCAGGAGAGGCTCCTGCCTGCTGCATGCCGGAGCCGCCCTCAGCCCTCTCCTGCGGGCAGCAGGCGCTGGCGGTCCTGGCCTTGGGCCTGGCTGAGCCCCGGGTCCAGGTCGCTGCCTCCTGTCTTCACAGCTCATGCACGTGCTCTCTAGTTGCTTCAGGGGCCCTGAGAGCACACGGGCTCAGAGATGTGGTCTTTCCGGGCTCTGAGTGACAGCCTGTGTCTGTCCATCTGTCCGTCCATCCGTCCATCCGTCTGTCCGTCCATCCCGAGCAGGGCGCTGGCCGTGGTGCACTGTAGTGCTGAGATGGCGTGTGGCAGCAGGACCTGTGCCTTTGTGTAAGGGTGTTTCTGTGGACGCCTCCCTTTTGGCAGGTGTATGAGTAAGAAAATTAGTTTCTTTTGCTTGAGACAAAGGAGTGGCTCTGAGCAAAGACTCTGTGAGGGAACTAGAGGTAGTTAGGAAGAACAGTCCGTCGTGACAGCCGGCCTGCGCCCGCCTCGTGCCCGCCCCACTGGGTGGTGAGCTGTGGCGTCCTGTGGTGGGCTCAGGCCTGACCGCCGCACCAGCCGCCAGAGCCTGCTGAAACCCTGTGGGAGTGAGTGAGTGAGTCTCAGGAAGCCACGGTTTCATTCTGCCATTTCCTGTGTTCCTCGGACTGAACCCAGGCTGATTGGAATTACTGAAGTGAACAAGCCATGTAATAGTGCTGTTTTCTGTGTGTCTGGCAGACAGTGCTGTCTCTGTGGTCCAGTGTAGTGCATAGCTGCCGCCTAAGCTGAGAGCTGACAGAACATTAACCAACCAACCAGTCTTATCCACTATACATAACTGAGAAATAACAAAAAATCAGTTTTTGCTTTATTAATGCTACATAAGTATTTGTAATATGCATAAATGCATATTCATACTAACAAAGTTCTGTTTGTTCTTTTTATAAGAAAACAAGTTCAGTGTAGCCTTTCTTGCCTGGAAGCCTGATGGCAGACCCGCTGGCTCAGTCCTTCCCCTCACTTGCGTCAGAGGACGCAGGTGGCACAGATGTGTCAGCCTGGCCAGGCTGCTCATTCCCAGCATCCAGGCGATGAGTTCGTGATCCTGACCCGGCACCGGCCTGGGGAAGCCACTGAGCAGCCACAGGCTCCACCGTTGGGCCCGCAGAGCTGGTGCTTGCCCCGGGACTCGGGTGGGGAGACAGTAGAGTATTTGGGAATGTCTCCAACACCTTTACTATGGGACACTACTGGGAGAAGGCCTGATTTACCCGACTCCGGTGCTTCAGCGTCAGCAGAGGATCTCAGAGCAGGCGAGAGGTTCAGCCAGCTTTCAGCAGGGGGTGCTGTCTGCTGAGCTAACGCCGATGTGGGTGACTGTCACAGGGCAGAAGGGAGGAGCTGCCGTTTCTCATGACTTGATGTTGACCAGGTTAGCCTAAAATGATGGATGACGTGGGCATTTCTCTTCTGGAAAAGGAGAAATAGGAAGGGTCAAAGAGGAGAGGATTTCAAGCAAGTCTTTTCATATGAGCTCAGAAGAAATTTTTGTTTTTTTAAAAGACAACAAAGTAATGCAAGAAAATGAGGTTTTCATATTGGTCCTCTGAGAAAGAGAATGGGGCGCTGAATAAAATGAAGTGGGGTCTCGAGATTCTTGTGAGGGTTTCTGGTGACCGCCTGGGGGCCTCAGAGACGGCAGCAGGTGGTCAGTATTAGGCGCGGCCCTCAGAAGAGTCCTGCGGGCCGTGTGGGTGGTGAGGGCTTCCTGGACACCCCCGGGCATATGAAGCAAGGAGGGGAGCAGCTGCACCTCTGAGCAGGACCAGATGGCAGTCTCTCTCCCTTTAAAAATGGTTCTCTTGGGCTGGGGATTTAGCTCAGTGGTTCCAGCGACTGCCTTTCAAGGGTGAGGTCCTGAGTTCACATACCACAGTGCTGCGTGAGGTGGTCACGCCTGTAATCCTAGCACTTGGGAGGACTGCTGTGCGTTTGAGGCCAGCCTGGGTTATATAATGAGCTCAGGGTCAGCCTGAACTATAAAGGGAGACCCTGTCTCCTAACAAATAGCAGAAGGCTTTCTTAAATGTAAAACTTTTGATGTGCATGTGTTTGATAAGATCAAGATAGATCTGCAGTAGCAGGTACATCATAATCTGTGAGTGGACTAAATGCGAAGATCAAGGACAGGGGGCACCTGCCTGTAATGCTCCCCAGCTTAGGCTACGGAGTCATAATTTGCAGAAAAGAAAGCCAAGCCCACACGGGGTGGTACTACCTGTAATCTCCGCTACTCAGGAGGCTCAGGCAGGAGGACCGAAGGTTCAAGTTCAGCTGGGGCCACTTAGACTATGTCTCAAACTGAAAGTACCAGGCAGGGAGTACACTCAGCATGTCCTGGTCAACCCCAGTTCCACAGAAACACACCGGAACACCTGCAGGAAGCCACTCGTGTCCACGTTTTGTAGTGACACAGGCCAAGCAGTCGGGCCAGTGAGGAAAGGAGAAGGCGCTGCCGCCTGCCGTGTGCGTGGCTAGGTGCTGCCATCTGCAGTGTGTCGTGTTCTCGTAGAGCAAAATAAGTTACTTCTTGTATTTTCGCCACTGCTGTCAGTGGCCGTGTGACAGTGGTGCTGGCGTCTCCAGCATCATGAGGACTGTCCCTGAAGACTGTCCGTGTGTGCTCACAGTGGACTCGCTTCCTGGCGCTCTTGTCGTAGAAGTAGTCTCTCAAAAGAATCTTACATTTTCTTGAGCATTGACTGTAACAACAGAAGGGAAGGTGCTCCACGTGGGAGATTTTGTAGAGAGCTCAGGAGATTCGTTGTTTAATCTGAGGATTTGGAGGAGTTTCGTCTGGTGATTTGAAGAGCCTGGGCAAGCCGGTCTGCCGGTGGAGTATTCCTGCCTGTGTCTGGGGTAAGCTGAATTCTGTCTGGGGACTTTCCTTTCTTGACTTTCCTGTCTGTTGGTATCTGTTGACCAAACCAACAGCCTGTTTGAGCAAACAGGTACTTCACATCCCTCCGAGTAGGACCTGTCAGGTACAGAATGATCCAGAAGAACAAGACAGGGACACTGATGTTAATTTTGGCTTTCTCCTGAGTGTTTGCACATTGGGAAGAGACTGTGTCGTTTTCAGGACGGGAGTCAGGAGAGAGCGCGCCAGAGGTCGACGGACGAGAGCGCTGCCCGGGCTGCCCGCGCTCAGAGCACCTCCTCACACTTATTTCCCTCTAGGTCCACCGATGAGACATTTAGCTTGGCCGACGAGCCCTGTGGTTCGAATCCAGCTATGGTCAGGAGGAAGAAAATTGCCATAAGCATCATCTTTTCCCTGTGCGAGAAAGAAGAAGCCCAGCAGAATTTCCAGGACTTCTTTTTTTCTCATTTCCCCCTGTTTGAGTCTCACATGAACAGGCTGAAGAGCGCAATTGAAAAGGTAATCCAACAGCCAGTGTCAACAGGGACGCGACGAGGGGCTTTCCCACATGGGACCTTGTGCAGCTCTCCGCCCGGCTGCGGTCCTCAGACAGCCTTCGCCTCCAGGGGCAGTGCTGGACCCCTGGGGTCCTGTGCCCTACCCCACACTCTGGTTGCATTAGAGGAGGGAGTCGCTGCCTCCGGACGATGCGTTTCAGCTCATTGTGATGCCTTGTTGGTGACGGCCAGGAGGCAGGTTTTAAGAAGTGACTGATGTGCCTTCTTTCCACAAAGGCCACGATCTCCTGCAGGAAGATAGCAGAATCAAGTCTTCGTATCCAGGTCTACGTCAGCCGCCTGATGGAGGCCCTGGGAGAATTCAGGTAAGTCCAGAATTGGGCCAATCCAGTGGCCTTCATGAGCTGCAGTGGCAGCCTTGAGTCTCAGGTGACAGGAGGGACCGGGACTGACACAGTCAGTCGCCTTCCAGACAGATGTGCTGCAGACTGAGCTCAGTGAAGTAGTCCTCATTACTCCCAAGACAGCCTCGCCATGCACAGAACTACCTCCGAGCGACTTGGTCCCTTCCTTCTCTGTCTCGTTGTCCTATAAACCCTGAGGGTGCGATGACCACCGGCATCTCCCAGATGTGGATGTCTGAGTTCGGGGCACACCAGGGAGACCAGTGTCCTAAACCCTGATGGGCGATCACTGTCCTTGGGGGTGGGGTCGAGTGTCACTGAGAGTCATTCTGTTGGCTGGGCGTGTGTGTACTCCTCGGCAGGCGTGTACACATGCCGGAATCTCGACACTCTGGGAGGTTTGAGACAGATCACAAGTTGGATCCCAGCCCGGGCAGTTTAGCAGCTTGGGGGAAAAGTGGAACTTCCCTCATGGCCTTGTGGGGAAGAACCTGCAGTTTGCACACCGGTGGACCATTTGTGTGATGCATGGGGCACTGTGTGCGCTGTCCAGGGCCACGGGCGGAACCAGCCTTTCTGAGGTGGCTCCTGTTTAAAGTGCTCAAGTACCGTATTCGGTGTTACCTGGCATGGAGACTTGAGCACATGGCACTGCTGTGTGATGGCCATGCTTCATAGCTTGCGGGGGCAGCCCTGGGCTGGCCTGTGGCTCCACCTTGGACAGGCTAGCACATGCTTGTGGGACTGGGCAGTCGGTTAATGAACCAGTTTTTCAGAGGTGAGAAAGTTGAATGTACAGAACCAGGAGGCTCGTTAGATGTGTACACAGGTGACCAGCACCTCCACAGTGGAGACAGAAGAGCGTCGGTGTTCAGATACCTCTGTATTAGGCAGCAGACTGCAGTGCCGCATGACCGCAGCTGTTCTTTGCCGCCTGACTACACAAGGGCTCTTTTTTTTTTTTTTTGTGGTACCTGGGATTGAACTTGGGCCCTTGTGCTTATAAGGTAGGTGCAGCGCCACTGAGCTAAACCTCTGACCCCCGGGGCTGTGTTTTTTGCCAGTGTGGAATTCTGTTGTATCCCAGGCCTTTCTGTCTCAGTTAGGAAATCCCCAATTATCTTCATTTGTGAAGGGGAATGTGTTATAAATCCAGAGATGCCCTGGCTTTGCCCGCAGAAGTCCTCAGTGTGTTAGTGTGCTGTGGGAAAACACTCGATCCCATAACGGGGAGCAGATCCCTGCATGCCAGGCACAGGACCACGTTCCTGTGCTGCCTGGCTGCCGTCTCAGGCAGGGGACCCGGCATCTCCAGGCCTCCTGTGAAAAGCTCTTGCAGCCCGGAGCAGGGGCTGGCAAACTGTGGCACACATGCCAAGCGGACTGTTTATGTCTTTGAAATCTCCGAGAGGTTCGCCACGGGGCTGGTGTGTCCAGGAGAGCCCTGTTTTCCACTAGAATGGACAGGTGCTTGGCGTAAAGAACTGAAGCACCGAGCAGGCCCTGGGAGAGGCGGGTCACACTGGCCAGGTTTCCTAGGTCGCATACAATCTCTGTCTCCTTACTGTAATGGTGGTGTGTGACGCTGCCCAAATGCGTAGAATTTTTAAGTTTTTGTGAGTACCTTAGAAAGCTAGATCAAAGCCAGGTTTGTTGGCACATGCCTGTAATCTCAACACTCTGGGAGGTTTGAGACAGATCACAAATTGGATCACAGCCCGGGCAGTTTAGCAGCTTAGCCAGACCCTGTGTCAGAAATTTTAAAAGGGCTGAGGATGCAGCCCAGTATAAAAGCCCTGGGTTCAATCCCCAGTGCTGTGAAAAATAAAAATAAATAAAATGGTAAAATACAAAATTTAAAGTGTTTTTAAATGGTTATAGATTCTGATGCAGGGCATTGTGAAGATGCATGATTCTTTTACATCTTGCACCCTGGAACCAGGGTAGTTTAAAGTTACGTGGCACAGCTGCGCACCTTGTTGTTGGTCTGTGAGTGAGTGTGCTTGTGCGTCTGCCTGGAAAGCGTCCTTTAGAAAAGCAGAGGCAGCTGGACTGGCCTGCGGGCCGTGGTGTGCGGCTGTGTCATGTGACTGCTTGAGTCTCAGCATTGTGCAGACCCACAGGCGTCTCCTCACACACCCGCCGTGCCAGGGCCATTCCGATGCCATTTGTCCCTTCTCTCCTGCAGGGGGACTATCTGGAACTTGTATTCGGTTCCGAGGATAGTTGAACCAGTGTGGCTCGCCATGATGTCAAGCACTTTGGAAAAATCCCAGCTCTGCCAGCGCTTTCTCAAGGAGTTTACACTTCTGATAGAACACATCAACAAAAACCAGTAAGCACCTCATTCCGGAGACCTGCACCATTCCAGGGCCGTCCCCTCCTGCTCACGTGCCCGTGCCCCGTCTCTCCAGGTTCTTTGCTGCCTTGCTGACTGCAGTGCTGACCTACCACCTGGCCTGGGTGCCGACCGTCATGCCTGTTGACCACCCGCCCATCAGAGCGCCCTCGGAGAAGCGCACCTCGCAGTCCGTGAACATGCTGGCCAAGACCCACCCGTACAACCCGCTCTGGGCACAGCTGGGTTAGTAGCTTACCTGAGCGTGGAGAGAATGTGAGGGCACTTCTCACGCCTGCCCAGTTACTGTGTCCTTAGTTTGTAACAGTGAAAGCTGCTCTGCTCTTACGTGCTTGTCATGGGAGGTGTGAGGAAGGAAATGCAGGTCTGCTGGTTTGAGGAGTGGTGGATGTGCTCTGAGTTAACTAAGATGTTTCGCAGTAGACCATTGTATGGAAGTTATTTCTTCTGAAGTGCTGGGGTTAAACATAGGACCTCGTGCAGGGCAAGTGCTTAACGACGGAGTTACACTCCTGCCCAAGTGGGACCATTTCAATACAGCGCTTCTGTACATCTTAGTCCTGATGCCAGGGTCAGCACTGGGCACAGCAAGAACTCACATAACACGCCCGCCCACCCAGGTCACAGAGCTCTCTGGGGACCAGAGCACGGTTCTTGTTATGGAACAGCACCCCTTTAAAAATGTGTTTTTTCGGGGCCGGGGATTTAGCTCAATGGTTCCGGCGCCTGTCTTGCAAGCGCAAGGACCCGGGTTCGATCCCCGGTTACCACATACCTATACTGGGTGTGGAGACTCACGCCCAGCAGCAACCAGTACCACACACCACAGTGCCAGGCGTGGTGGCTCACGCCTGTAATCCCAGCACTCGGGAGGCAGAGGCAGGAGGATTGCTGTGGTGTGAGTTTGAGGCTGAGCTCAGGGCCAGCCTGAACTACAAATACAAAGCGAGACTCTGTCTCAAAAAAATAATAATAAATAATAATAAGGAATAAGAAGAAAAAATGAAACAAGTAAGGTTATTAAAATTTATAATAAGGTATACAAAGCAGTGAGAACAATGGGTGTACAAACAGTGCTATTACTTTATAAACTCAATACAATAATACGTCATTAAAATAACAGGCCCACAATATGAGGGTGTACTGGATCCTGAACTCGAAGGCTGTGTTTTGAGCTCTGGGCTATAAATAGACTGATCATAACGTAGGTGTCCTGGTTCCAGGGTACAGGTTTTAAAAGTGAAGAAGAGGCTACACAACAGCATGAACACACGTCACACAACAAACAATCCGGCGCTTAGGACAACACACCCTGCTGTTTCTGACCTGCTTCATCTCTGTGATCACTACTTCAAAATGTTTTCCAACCCTCTGTGAAATCTGGCTTGTGGGTTATTTAAAGGTGGCTGTGCTGCTCTATAGTCTCACTAATCCTGAAAACAATGCAATTTAAACACCCAGAAAGTGAAGAGATTTCACTCTTTTTACTTCGGTTTACTGAGGTCAGTCATTCTCGGCCTCTTCTTTTTTTTTTGAGACAGGGTCTTGCTTTGTGGTTCGGGCTGGCCCTGAGCTCAGCCTCAAACTCACATCACAATCCTCCTGCCTCTGCCTCCCGAGTGCTGGGATTACAGGTGTGAGCCACCACACCTGGCACTGTGGTATGTGGTACTGGTTGCTGCTGGGTGTGGGTCTCCACACCCAGTATTGTTATGTGGATACCGGGAATCGAACCCGGGTCCTTGCGCCTGCGAGACAGGCGCCAGAACCACTGAGCTAACTCCCCGGCCCTCTTATGCCTTATTTATTGAAGTGTGTAATATAGGCTGGGCATTTAGCAGTGGCTCCACCTTGCCTCTCAAGTACAAGGTCCTGACTTCATCTTTGGTACCAAAAAAAAAAGAAAAAAGCATATAATACTAAAATTTAACATACATTATTAAAAAATAATGCCCTTCCTCCTGTGGTAACAGGAATCAAACTTACTACCTTGTTCTTGCAAGGTGGGTGGCCGTATCACTGAGCTAAATCCCAGCCCCAATGTTGCCATTTTGAATGGCCTTTTCCTTGTTGGTTGTTAAACCAGGTTTTGGATATATGATGTTGCTTCTTTATTAATATTGAAGGAATTAAACAAAAATGTCCCATACCTTTCTGAAACAGCTGTGATACTCTGCAGCAGTGAGCAGATATAAAAGGAAAGGAACAGAATAAAAGCTTAGTCGTGAAAGTTTTCTCGAAGAGAAACTTGTAGTTCCTGTGAGTGACCCCATTAAACTCTAGGAGCTTTCTCTGTGGGTCGCATTGGCTCATGGGGGCGGCTCTCTCTGTAGGGGGGTGTTCATTGTTATTGTTAGTCCTGCCAACCCGCGGGTGTCCTCAGCCACCCACTTGGGGAGTCCTCCCTGAGCAGGGAGTGCTCAGGGCTCCCGGGAGAGGCGTGGTGGGGTGCCCTGATCTCAGCCTTCCTGTGCAGTTCGTTTGACCTGCTGTGGGTGCTGGCTCAGTGTGGCCGTGTTATCATCGCTCCTTGTCGGATTTTTATTTCTCCCAGCATTCTGGTGATTTCTAAGAGTTTCTGGCTCCAGCTCGGTTACGCAGAGGTGGCCAGGTGGCCAGGCCTCCCATGGCTCCCGCAGGGAGGGGAGCAGCAGCACCCCACTCCTGGGAGGGACTCTGGGTCAGAGGCTGCGGTGTCCGAGCTCACTAACCCCGGCCTGCCTTGTGTCTGCCCTTGCTGTCCAGGCGACCTCTACGGTGCTGTCGGCTCGCCGGTGAGACTGACGCGCACCGTGGTGCTGGGGAAGCAGAAGGACTTGGTGCAGCGCATTCTGTACGTCCTGACCTACTTCCTCCGTTGCTCTGAGCTGCAAGACAACCAGCTGACCTGGAACGGGAGCCCCACTGAAGGTGACCAGGGCATCAGTGGCAGCAAGATTGTGACAGCCTTGGAGAAGGGAGAGGTGGAGGAGTCCGAGTACGTGGTAGTCACAGTGAGAAACGAGCCTGCTCTTGTGCCGCCTATCCTGCCAACGCTGACCGCGGAGAGGAGAGGTCCGGGACCCACGGGGTTCTCTGGGGCCCCAGATGGCGCAGGCATGAAAGACCTGGGTGTCAGAGCCGACAGGGAAGGAGGCCGGAGGCCGCAGGCGATCTCCGCGGCTTGCAGCGGGGCCTTCCCGGGGCCAGCACTAGGTGGAGCTTGTGCCCCACAGGGTGTGTCCTGTTCGGACAGAGACAGTGAGAAAGCGGCACCCCCAGCCGGATCCTCGGGACCTGCCCGCTGGGAGGATCCAGGGGCTTGGGTGGAAACCAGCCCCCGCACTGTCCAGGAGGAGATGGACAGGGAGCTGCCCAGGGAGGTGCCAGAGCGGTCTGCAGCCTGGCCCTGCCCTGGCAGGCAGTCCTGGGAGCAGCCCCCAGCAGGAAAGGTCACTTTCCAGATCGGAAGCTCTGTGTCGCCAGAGTCTGACTTTGAAAGCCGCACCAAAAATATGGACGAGAGACTGAGGGGCTGCGGGCAGCACCTAGAAGCAGCTGGCACCTCAGAAGCCAGGGACCGGTGGGCCTCGGGGTGCTCATGCCCGGCTGCCCTGCAGCAGGGTGTTGACTGTGCGCAGACCCGGGCCTCTGGCCGGGGGGAAGGTGAGTCCAGCAGTGCCGCCCCTGAGGACAGAGGCGTTGGGACAGACGGAGCAGTGACAGGCGCCCTCAGCCCACCGGCGCCTGCTGGCCTTGCCTCGGGAGCAGGGAGGAGGGCGCCGGAGAAAGCCAGGCATCCGTGCTTGAACGATGCCGAAAGGCCTTCGGCAGTGCGAGCGCCTGCGCTGGACGGGCGTGTTTCACGCAGCCCTGCCCTCCTGATGCCTGCTGATGTCTCCCGTGAGGATGCCAGTGGGAAGGCGGGCTTCAGGGCCGAAGGAGACATTCCCAGAAACGAGAGCTCGGACAGCGCTCTTGGGGACAGTGACGGCGAAGTGTGTGCTGTGGTCGCGCTGGGTCTGCGCCGCGGCGGTGACCGGACCGAAGGGTGCTTAGAAGTGGAGCTGCCTCTGCCCAGGTGACGCGGGCTGCTGTGGGCTGTGCCACGTACTGTCCTCCTCCTCAGCATCACAGTGTCCCCAGATCAGCACGGGGTTCCAGGCGCCTTGGGCTTCGCGCCCCGAGCTCTCTGTGGGACGTGGCTTGTTTCCAGCACTGTAACGGTGTGCAGCGCTGAGGGGTGGCGGGGACACCACCCGCAGCTGTAAGCGCTGGGGCCCATCAGCCGCCTGACACAGCGCGGAGATCCCTCCTGTGCTCCCTCACTGCCGAGGCCCTGTGCACAGGGCCGATTCCTGCACCTGGCTCTCGGCGGGAGCTGCCTGTGTCCCCTCTTCCCTTACTCCTGACGAGGTGTTACCGACCGAGTACAGGAGCAAACTAACTGCTACGTGCAGGCAGATTTTGCGTGAGGCTTCTCTGCTTTAAAACCGCTGTCTTTCCTAGCCTCCTCTCTTGCCCACTGGTGGTCTTGCCGGAGGACCAGTGACATGGACCCCTCTGTCTTCTTGGCCGTGTCACGGGACCTGCTCCACCCGTGGTGCTCCTGGGAGGTTGTTGAAGTGTGCATTGTAACGGCCGGCTGCTGTTTCAGGTCGCAGAGCATCAGCCACCCCAGCGTGAGGAACTTCGGCCACTCCCTGCTGGCGGGTTACTGCCCCACGTACATGCCAGACCTGGTGCTTCACGGGACCAGTGCTGACGAGAAGCTGAAGCAGTGTCTGCTGGCAGATCTGGTCCACACGGTGCATGTGAGTGGGCGCAGCCCGGCGCGGCTCTTCAGGTGCCGGCAGGAGTGCAGACTAAGGGCGTCCTGAGAAAGAACCATTCCTAAAGATGCAGGCGGGTTCCCAGAGCCAGTGGGGCCAGCGCACCTGGGCCCAACAGTGAGGGCCCGTGCCTGGGGAAGCTGGCTCGGGAGGGGCTGCCGGCTGCTGCCCTGCCCTCTGGTCTCTCCTGGCTGCATTGGCCAAGCCTGGCTAGAAGCCAGAGAGCAGGCCACAGCTGAGGAAGGCCCGGTCCTGTGGTCCAGGAGAGAACGGAGAGGGCGAAGTGCAGATGGGGGCTGCAGACAGTAAACCGACAGGTGGTGGCAGCGGTGCCGTCCTGGGGAGGGCTGAAGAGACTTGGCACGTGGCTTGCTTTCTGTTCGATCCTTATAAGCTCCTAGAAGTAATTTTTGAAACTGATTTGTGATTACTTTGCTCAATGGGTATATGAGGGAGACAGTCTTAAGGATCATCAGGTCTCAGAGGTACTTTTGCCCTTAGCAGCGTGGCGGGAGCTGAGCAGTTGAAGCTGTGTTGGTGTGATGGGTATGTTTTATTTGAGCTGCTTTTGGGCAGATGTGCGGAAAAACATTTAGTAGAAACGTATTGTGTTGTATCTTGTGCAATAGGGAGAGTCTTTGTTGCATGAAGAATAGTGGAGTTGGGCCTGCCTCCTCGCCCACTGACTTTTTTCCAACATGGCACTGAAGGCATTGCCTTTTTTTTTTGATTTTGAAGGCACCTAAACTAAATACGCGTCAGGCACAGGTGGGGCAGGCCGGGGCGTTCGTGTGAGGTTGGAGCGGCGTCCCCGGCTGGCCCATGTGGAGATGACGTGGTGAGGTCGCCGGCTGCATCCTGGCCTGCCTGGGGATGTCCCTCCTGTGCACGTGCTCAGTCTTGTGTACCGCGGCCGCCCATGGATACACCCGCCGTCGGGGCTGCGGCAGGCTGGGGGAAGCCTCGGTGCCCCTCCTGCCACCCTGCAGACCCGTGGGCATTCCCTCCTGCCCTGCAGGCAGCCCGACTCCAGTGCTTCTCACTGCCCTCTGCTCCGCGCAGCCTTGTCTGCCCTTCCGGTGGGGGCCCAGGAGACTGTGAGCGGCGTGGCCGTCCTGTGACACCGAAGCCCGCAGCTGGGGATCAGCCTGGTGGCCCGTGTCCATTCCCTGGCCGTGGAGGAGATGTGATGAGCAATGACCACCCTCCTGGAACGTATCTGTGAAACCACTCATGAGAAAGATTCATATTGTTTGTGGGCTGGCCAGTTCTAGGACCTGAATATTAGATTTTCACTGTGACCATCTGGCTCTTTAACGCTTAGATGTGAAAAAAATAAAACCATGTTTATGGTATCCTTCCTCCTAAAGCTTTTTCATATTTCATTTTCCCTTTCTTAAGGAGTATTTTCTCATTGTAGTATTTCTCATTTCCTAAACTATGCAATCACCCTGATAAATTGAAAGTTATTAAGCATAAAAACCTATATTGTGTCAAATTGTGTATACATCCAAAGTGCAGTCATGCCTGGGTGTTAATAGGGACTTGCGAAGGGTTCGTAAAAGTATCTTCAGCAGTTCAGTATATTCAGAATATATCCACTTAGCATTAGTGGGTTTCTGATTTCACTGGATGTGTTCATTGTCATCACAATGAATTTTTAAGAAAAAGCTTTACTTTCAGCTTCCATTTATAAATATTTGTCAAAAAATAAATTATTTTTTAGAAAACATTGTATTGAATTTACTGCTCCATAAAGCACAGTGATTATTTAGATTTTTGAGGCTATTGCCAGAGAAGGAAGCAGAGATCCAAGAACAAGCGCACGGCCAGAGTTAGAGCTGAGAATCGCTTGCGAAGAGAGAGCGAGGCTTGGAATAAATTGCTCTATCATTTTATGCTTTCAGAACCTATCTGTTGGACATAAATAATTTTCAGTGTCCATGCCAGATTTCAGCAGGCTTCGGTACTCGTGATTCTTTTTAGAGAAAGATTTTTAATGTCCGTTTGAAAGCAATTGATCTAGGCTCTTGATGTTTTCTAGGCCTCTGCTGCTTCGGATCATAAACTCTGTTTCACGTGGTGTGTAGTTTGTGGCCACGTAGCCTGGTTTGGAGTTGATTCTCTGAGCTGAGGGTTCCTGTCTAGAGCTTCTAGGGCTGAGACTTTCTCTTTGCACTTGTCTTACCTGAGTCTCCTGTGAAAGATACATCAGCTTCCTGTCATTATTTTCATTTTTTATTGCTTTTTCCGTGTGAAGATTCCATTCTTTAAATATGTGGACACGTGTTTCTGTTTAGTCCACACACTGCCTCTCTTCTGTTAGTCGACACTCTCCCTGCTCCCTAACGTATAGGGTAGACAGCTGCCTTAAATTACTCTGAAGTAACATTGCTTCATATTTTTCCTGCCACATTGAAATGTACATTCTTTGCTCTGTTTTGCTTTTGACTTGAAGTGGAAGCGAGGGGAGGGTTCCGAGGCAGGGGAGCACTCACAGCACCGTGGCCCTGCGTGGCCCTGCTGGCTCTGTCTGAGTCCTCTCTGCCCGCGGAGGCACTGGCAGGCTGGTGGTTGGGCTCTAGGAGTGTTTGCACCACTCAGTCCCTGGTCACCCTGAGCCCCGAATGCTCTGGAGGGACGGTTGACAGAACCCCCCGGGCAGGAGGCGACTCCGGCAGACTTGACATGTCACCACATGTGGCCTGCGGCCTGGGGGCAGGTGCTTTAGTTTTCTAAAGTGTAAAGTGGACAGTCCTGCGTCACAGGTCTGAAGGTTCTGTGAGGTAACCTACACCCGGGGCCTGGCACTGTGGCCAGATGTTCAGCGTGGTGCTTGGCACGCCACTGAATGCCCAACAGTTTGTGAAAGTGCCCTGCAAATATAGAGTAAGATAACGTGTTCTTAATGTGCAGAGCAAAGGCACAACCATTGCTCGAGTGACAGTGAAACTGCGTCGTAGGTTAGAAAGTGTGCACAGATGTGCATGGCGCTGTCTGGCTGGTGTCTCTGGGTGGGCCCAGGAGGCCCCAGGGAGCTGCCCAGGGACAACCGGAAGCAGAGGCCTGTGCCTCAGGTGTGGGGGAGCAGCCAGGCAGCTCAGGTTGCTGTGTGGGGCTGTCCAAAATTAGTACCACATTTAACATTCTCTTTTTTTAAAAATTATGTTCCGGGGCTTCAGGCATTTCACAGAATAGGCCATAAAGTGAAGTAACAGTTGGATATAGCACCATCTTCCATTTAGTTTTAAGAGTAACGACAGATTGACTCCAGAAATATGCAGGAATCTGTAGCAAGATAAGGAGCTTTGCTTTGCTAGAAGTCTGGCTGTGATATATGCTCATGAATACCTAATTAACCCACTCCACATCCTCAACCAGGAAGACAAAAAGAACAGCCAGTTCTATCAAAGAGGAAATCGTCGCTTCGCAATGGCGGGTAACATGGAATGTCTGTGAGCAGAGGCAGTGATAGGGACGTGCAGTGGCCTGGTGACTCCCCACAGCTGCCCCCGCACGCGCTTTGGCCGCTAACTCCGAACTTTACAAGTATGACGTAGACTATTACGGAAATCATCTCAGCCAGCCAGGGCACTGTCAGGGGAACTTGGTTGTGTCTGTACACGTGTGTACACCTGGATGCACTTGCTCACCGAGTCAGACGTTTCTCCCTCCCACCAGGGTTGCCGTACTTTGAAGCAGTCCCGGCAGCTCCCTGGAAAGTCCTGACCAGTGTGGGCTGACCGTCCCCGTAGTGGACTTAGGGGTGTGAGTTAAACTATATTGGGCGGTGTCTCCTTCTTTCCAAAGAGAAATGGCAGATGGCCGCCTTTCCTCTAAGCAGGAGAGGGTAAGGCATTTAGATGTGATGCTTGTGGCTCCTTGTGCTCATTTTCTCTACATAGAGGAGAATCAAAACTTATTTTAGGTCTTTCGTACTTTGTGTCTTTTGCCTTGTGTCAGAGTTAGATACATGCCTAGTTTTGATCTTTTCTCCAGTGTTCTTTTCCTCAGTTATTTCCCTACCTGCAAGATACTTGGGCATCTGTGCCCTTCTTTGCAAGACGCTGCCAGCTGTCTCATTTTGTTCTGCGGTCACATACGTCCTTGTGTAATTATCCTCTTGGCCCTGTGCCCTGGAACACCTCTCTGCAACCCCACACTATTTGAACACAAGTCTGACAGGTTGGTCATTCCAGAGTGGCCCCTTGACCTTCCAGACGCACAGGCTGAATTTGGGGGTCAGGCCGTGAGCCTGACAAGCACCTAGAAAGCCAGGCCTGTACCTCCCCAGACGTCTCTGTACCCCCAGACCTTCACATGTCCTGTGCACCCCAGAGTGCTCCCTCTGACCAGCAGTCTCTAGTCCACAAGGATCGATTTCCCTCCCCCTTATTTCCAGTTCTTTAGTCCTCGGTGACTCACACGGAGCCTGTTTGCAAGAGAAAACCAGTTTTGACAAATCAGTGGTGACAGACATGGGAACAGCTGTGTAATTTCCCATGCTACAGGTCAGTGTGAGCTCTCAGAGGTGGCTTCCTCGGTGGCCTAGTTGAGCCATTTTACCCTAAGTGGCCGGGAGGCAAAAGATGGCTTTCAGAGAACAGGGGTGAGCCATAGATTGGAAATTTATTCATTTATTGAACAGTACTTATGGAGCACCTCTGTGCTGGGCTCTGGGACTGTGGAGGCCCAGCAGCGCGCTGTACTAAAGGGAGGCAGGCGGCTTTCCTCCTGCCAGCACCGCAGACGTGGTGGGCTGATACCGGCCCTGCGCACTGGCCTAATGCTGCACGTGGAATGCAGGGAGCCTTTGTGTGCCTGGTGAGGCGGGCCGGTGCAGCGTGCCTGTGCCCTTGGGACCTCCACTGGGTGCAGGACCCAGGGCTGGCACTGGGAATCAGTCCTTTGGTCAGCCTGGAGCTTCAAAGAGCTGTCCTTCTGTGAACAGGGGCAGAAAGTGCCCGAGAGTAGGAGGGACAAATGGAAGCAAAGCGTTTGTAAACGAAGCAGGGGAAGTGGGGGGGGGGTAGGAGGAATAAAAACATATTGTGTACAGACACAAACTTCCCATGACGAGCATGATCACTGTGTATATCTAAAATATACCAGAAAAGAAGCTGCAGCCTAAGCAGGGAAGCAACAAAGAAACAGGTTGGAGACGTGGGCGGAGGAAAATGACATCGCCCAGGAGAAATTAAACCCCAAAGCTGTGTGTGGGTTTGAGGCCGGGATTTGTTCCCCCAAGTGATTGGAGAGCCGTGCCCGAGGAATAGACGGAAGAGCCAGGCGCGGAGGGACGTGGGGGCGGCGGGCAGAGGGAGGCCCCGCCCTCTAGATCCTCAGCCGCAGCTCTGGATCCAGAGAAGAAAACCACAGAGCTCCGCGGGGACCCGCCGCGCTCAGGAGCAGGGCTGCCCGCCAGGGACCCAGAGGCCACCGAGGCCACAGCAGCGCCCGGGGCCGCCGCACGGCCCTCTGCACACAGTCCCTGCAGGGTGGCTGTTGATAGTGCTCATTGTGATAAAGGGGAGAGATTCGAACATTTAAAAAAGAACGGGATGATGTAATAGGTGATTATTTAGATTTATGTAAGAACTGAAAAGAATTTCTGTTACTGAAAAATAGTCATCAAAATAAAAATGTCAGGAATTAAAGGGCTGAGTGGGGTAAATACTAAAAAAAATCAGAATTTGTGAAACGGAAGTTAGACATAAAACACCTTTTTTCAGTGCTGCTGAGAGAAAAGAAATATGGAAAAGCTAGTGAGAAATGTGGAAGCTGGAATGAAAAAATGTTATGGCATATTCAGAAGAAGAAAACAGAGTGATAGAAAAATTTCAGATTAAGAAATCAGGCCGAGGGTCTGGGGATTATTAGCTCAGTGGTTTCAGTGTCTGTCTGGCAAGAGCAAGGTCCCGAGTTCAATCCCTGGAATGGCATACCACCATGCTGGGTGTGGTGGCTCACGCCTGTAATCCCAGCACTCGAGGCACAGGCAGGAGGATCGCTGGCGAGGCTGGCCGGGGCTACCCAGTGAGTGTAGGACCAGCCTGAACTACAAAGCGAGGCCCTGACTCAAAAAACTAAAAAAAAGCAGACCGACTTCCACATGGGTAAATATAAATAAATCCACCTTTAGCAGCAAGATATCGAGACACAGAAACTTTGGGACAGCAGCCGTCATGCGTGCTGTCTCCAGCGAGTCTGCATCTTGACAGGACACACTGTGCCACGCTGGCCCACGCTGGGCATGGAGCTGGGCGGCTCCAGACCTGGGACACTCGGCCAGGGCTGCAGCCTGGTGGCCAGTGGCGGGCTCTGGGCCCCGCGCCGTCGTTGGCGTGCTCAGGTGTTCAGCGTTTGGTGAATGTCAGCTTCTGGGTGACTGTGTGCTGCGCCTGAGGACACTGTCAGGGGAGGAAGTTGGATTGGTGGCAGGTCCTGGATCCCAGACTGAGACTGGAGTGGGCCGGAGTGGCCTGGTGGACTGTCCAGAAACCAGAACCAGCCGATGAGGGCGCAGCGCAGCGGGAGAGACGGGGCACAGACGGGCCCTTCCCTTTCGCTGCTGAGAAAACCTGACAACTGAGTTTGTTTCTTCTGGACATGAGACTGAGGGTTTTGTAGGTTTGCATTTGTTTTTAAAGACTGAGCAGTCTCCACACACATTTGCGATCTCTCCCTGTGGCCCTCTGCCCTCCAGAGCCCCAGGGCCTCCCGCAGTGGGGCTCACCTTCAGTCCAGGCCACGGTGCACTGTGGTATCGGTGGAGGCAGCGGGGCTTCTGCGGCTGCGCAGCAGTCAGTGCTGGGAGAGGAGCTTCACCACGCCCATCGGTACTCGGCACATTCTTTCGCACATCTGAAGACGACCTGATGCTACCGGAGGCTGCCTCGGAAGCCACGGTGCTGAGGCCAACAGTGGGTCACTGCAGAAACGCGCTGGTCAGGTAGCGTCCTCTTATTCAAGTACAGATTATAAAACATGAAACTCACCAGAATTCTATAGAATGACTAATTGACCTTAAGGAAAGGAATCCTGCGTCTTTTTCATTCAGCATATCCCAAAGAAAAACCGAATGTGTAAGGCAGTGTTTTCATTTACTTTCAATTATTTAACTGTGCAGCCTCAGAATAAAAAATAAATAAAAAGGGCTAAGAATGTACCTCACTTGGAAAGCACTTGTCTAGCTCCGTGAGGTCCTGGCATTCAATCCTCCAGACCCCCCAAATTTCTATCAGGTCTCATTATTTAATACTGTCTATCACTGTTGTGTGTCTAATAAGAAAATATTTTTAAAAACTTACATACGATTCAGTTTCCTTTTGTCTATTGTTCTAGAGACGCCTTAGATCTGAAGTGTTTCAGAAGAGAAATTTTGAATTTGTTTTGGAGTGTGGGAGTGTGGGAGTGTGGGAGTGTGGGGCGGGAGTTTCTGTGACAGATCAGACACGCTGGGCATGGTGTTTTCCTAGCTTTACGTTTTACAGGCTTAGACGTTGATGTCTGTAGCAGATCAGAATATATTTAACCCAGCCTTTCTGACGGGGGTGCTGGGAAGTCTGGATTTCCCAGTGACCCCACACAGGGGAGGACGCTGCTGTGACCTTTCACTCTGAGGGTTGGATCCGTGTCTGAGAGCATCTGGAAGCGCTCGCCTTTGGGTCATAATGCCAGGCTTTGGTTATAAGTTAAAACCAGAATTCTGGTTGTAACCCAAGTTGTTCCTATATCACACTGGCTGTAACTGGGGGGTTCACTGTTTTGAACCGCCAGATTTCTGTTTTCTTTGTTCATAATAACTGTGCACATTGACAGCAGTGGTAGCAGCGATGGGCATTGTCATCTTGCTGTGCAACTATGCCGCCCTGGCCAGGCAGCAAGCCGTGTGAACTTGGAAAAGGAGGTCACTGAGGCCTTGGGCTGTGCACGCGTGTGTGATGTTGGGGCCGAGCTGAGGTCCTGTGTCAGTACAGCTGGCTGTTCTGTGTACCTGTGCAAAGGATGAGGACAGCCAGGTTCCTTGCACTATTCTGTTAACAGATCTGCATTGTAATAACCATCTTGGGAAATGGAGCCTCATTTACTTAAAAGATACGCCTTTGAAATTATTTCATTTTCATGTATAAGAATATTTGAACACACACTTAAACAAATGTTGGACCTTTAGATAGACTTTGCCTGATTGCTGTTCCTTTCAGTGGTAAAACTGTAAACTCTGAAAGTTTCCCCCTTACAAAGCTCAGAGGTGAAAGTGTTGGTCCCAGGACAGCTTCGGTTTCTATTTGCAGCTTTCTGGCTACTTGTGTGCGGTGCCCTGTCTCACAGGTATCACAGGTATCACAGCAAGGCTGATTTGCCATCTGGGCAGAAACCAGCTCCTCCTGATGTTAGCCGAAGGACATCCTTTGAGAAGAGGATCCTAGATTCACAGAATCTGAGTGCAGAGCACAGGCGAGGCTGGGGGTCAGCATGCCAGGTAGCTGTGGCCGGCCTGAAGCAGCGACTGGCAGGTGTGCACAGCGTCTGGCCGCTCTGGCTGCCCTGGAAGCCAAGGCCAGAGCGTCTGAGGGGCACGGCTGGGCTTCCCTGCACTGCAGGCCTCTAGGAAGCGTATTGTGCAGGAGTCATCAGGGTGCCCGAGAGGGAATTACGCTGAGCATCCGGAAGCCACCCATGGCTAGCAGAGGGGCCTTCGCTAGATCCTCTGGGACAGGCGGCCTAGGAAAGCGAGCAGTTGTGCGGCACTGTAAGGCCTGTCTGTCTGTCTGTCTGCTGTCCTCCGTGCTATCCACCTTTTCTCTCGTAGATTGGGGCCCGGGGGGGGGCCGGCCTGTGTAACGCTGAGCTGTGTGCTCCCAGCGCTAGGCCGGGGCTGGGTGGAGGAAGCAGTGAGGTCCTGGGCCCTGTCGAGGGCTCACTGGACTGTTGCCGCTCACCGCTCCACCTGCCCAGGGGCGGAGCTCACTGTCGGGCTTTTACATTTGCTATGTTTGTTAGTGGCCCCTTAGCTCTGGCTTCATCTGGACAAATTCAGCCCTCGCTCTGATATTATTTGGTTGTTAGGGGTGATTAATGTGTGTGATAGAATTTCTAAATAAATTTTGCTCACTGATTAAAGCTGTAAGTTTAAGAGAATATTAAGTTTTGCTAGCTAACCTTGCCATTGGAGAAAAGGTCATAGAATCCTATACTTTATTCTGATTTTTCCCATTAACCAAAGGATGCAGCCCTTCAGAAAGAAGTGAGTTTTGACGCCCTGCAGTATCAGGAGGGCATGTGTCTTTTTGCCTCTCTGTGAACACTTGACAACACCTGTAGTGTACCTCCGGGCTACAAGAAAAAATAATGCTTAAGTGTGGTTTTGTTTAGATGGTGGCTTGTGATACTCCATCCTGGGTGCCGGTGAAGCCCTAGGTGTCTAGCTGTGCATGAGCTGTGGGGTTCCGATGTGCAGCGCGCCCCGGGCATGCGGAGTCGGCGTGGGTAGAAAGCTGACCTCTCTGCTGTTCCAGCACCCAGTGCTCGATGAGCCCATCGCGGAAGCTGTCTGCATCATCGCTGACACGGACAAGTGGAGCGTCCAGGTGGCCACGAGTCAGCGCAGAGTGACGGACAGTGTGAAGCTGGGCCAGGACGTGCTGGTGTCCAGTCAGGTGTCCAGTCTGCTCCAGTCCATCCTGCAGCTTTACAAGCTCCACCTCCCTGCTGACTTCGTAAGTCTTTGTTCTCAAGTGATCAAAGAAGTACCGAATACTTTGACAGCATTTTGATAACAGCTCTGAACTCAGATGTGTCATGTTTAAATGATTGAAAGAAGTGAAAATGGGCACACAGCGTATGATCAGCAAGCAGGGCCGATGGCAGCCCTGGGCGTCGTCTTCCCAACAGTAGTGTTGAGGGCCCTAGACAGTGAAGTACGTGAGGTCTGAAGGGATGGCGCATAAATGCGGGCTTAGAGCCCTCCAGTGAGGACGCAGCCGGCCAGCTTCCCGTCTCCTCATTCCTCAGCCATCCTCACAGGGGTGTCAGGGTTGTAAGACGGAAGCAGTCCGTGGTCTCTGTCCACTTGTGAGATGGCATCACTCCTTCCCACTTTCAGATCACTTCCAAGACAGTAAGTGTAGGGGACAAGTACAGCCTAGACAGCCCCAGAAGATCAGCAGCTCTCACTGGCTGCTGTAGCTGATACATACAGCAGGTTCCTTTCTGTGTGCATGTATGCATGTGTGTGACACGAGGGAATGGGTAGAGAGACCAAAGAGATCTGTTCACGAAGACAAGGAGAGCAGTTTGAGGGGAGTTGCAAGGCACAGGGCAGGGGAGCCCCAACCTGTTGCCGCCCGCACTTGAGCCTGCGTGCCGAGCAGACTCAGACCCGAGCCTCTGGCCTCCTGTTCTCAGGAGGGACGTACTCACTTTATGACAAGCAGAAACACGTTAATGAAATCCACTCGTTGGTGATGAGTGGTCAGCTTCCTGGCGTATAAGCAGGTCTGCAGTGGCACCATGTTCCACAGGCCCGGGGAAGGGTGACGTGGCTTCGAGGAAGCGCTCTGGGCAGCAGTTGCCTGGAGCCATGGTGGGATGGAGGGCCAGGAAGGTGACAGGTGCAGGCTGTTTTGCTGTTGCTGCTTTGCTGCAGATAATCCTGAGTGGAGCTGAGACTGTGTGTGTTAAAAAAGAAGATAATCCAAGCACATGGTGAGAGCCCCCCGCAAATGTAGGATAATTTGGAATGGCCAGAGCACTCCGTCAGCGCTTCGTACTCCACAGGCCGGTGCGTGTGCATGCCCTCACAGGCCGGTGCGCATGCTCTCGAGTCCCGTCCAAGGGCTGCCAGTGAGAACGCGTCTCACTTTGGCAGATACGGAGAAGAACAAATATGTCTTATGAGCTTTTGAAAAGTAGGAAATTCACGTTGTAGCATCTGAAGAGTGACAGGCATTACAGGCCCTCGAAACAGCTCTTGTTCGTGCACCGCGTCATAACAATTAATTTCATCCACAATATCACTGCTTCAGAAGCTGATAACCCTTTTCACTGAAGTCTTTATTCGTGCTTCACCCCAAGTGTACCCCTGCGGGGAGTCTGGGCTGAGGAAGGCACCTGTGGGCGGTGAGAGCCTTATTTTCTGTTCGACATTGGTTGGCAGATTCTCTGCTAGAAGTCGGCTGGGTTTTGCTGACCAAGAGGCTGGGATCTCCTTTTCTGTAAGGGGAGGAAGTACATTAGACTTCGTAGTTTTCATCGCTGGAAGTATTTACGACACTCTTATGTTTCATTCTATAATACATAGTTCTTTTGCATTTGACATCTTATTCTTTATCAAAGACATAAACTGCTAGAGCTAATTCTTTTCGCTTTGTTTGAATGGCAGTGTGTTAAACTACTTAATAATATGAATGATTTATTTAACATGAAAAAACCAAGATCAAAGAAAGTTTCTGCGTAGTTTAAAACCCTCTTAACCATCACTAGAGTGAAACACTGTGAGCGGGACAGTGTAGCACAAACAGAGAAGACAGCTATTAAAGTTTCAGAAGTTAAAATTGAGCAAATCCATCTCAGGAACAAAATCCCAGAAAGAGGAATAGGGGACGCCCCACGGAGTCCTGTCTGACGATTAGCAGCTTTGATAAGAACTTCTCTCCACAGGCTTTGATTTCCCATCGGTATACAGTCCTAGACTAGGCTTCTCTTTATGTACATATTTTTTGCAGTCTGTGAAAACCCTAAAAATTGTTTTAAGATATGAAAGACCCAATATAATATGTTCTTTTTAATATTTCATAATACTCATTAAAAACTGTGCATTTCACTCCGTGAGGATCTGAAACGTACAGGAGGGGATCGGCTGCAGTTCTACCGCCTGGGGAGGTTCCCAGAGCGGGGTAGGGGGAGCCCCGCTGCAGTATCACTCAATTCCTAGGGCAGTTGTTTTATTAACCACCTGACACAGTGCAAGACTCTGAGCCAGTGAGAAATGCAGAGATCACACCTCTAACAGTTAGCGTCGGTCGGCCCAGTGGTCAGGATCAGCATTCTCAAGTGCGTCTGTTAGTCTGTCCGCCCTCACAGTCACCGGGCTCTGGAGGAGGGTGATGTATGTGGAGTGGCCCTGGCCAAAATGCCACAGAGTCTCGTGGAGACTCGGGTCATGCTGCCTGCCGAGGGCAAAAGCTCCACCTCCGGTGAAAGACGCAGATGGCTGCTGCTCTGTGAGAGCTGGCACTGCACGCGGCTCCCGGGGTGAAGATGTCCTGACAGTGATGCCCGCTCTGCACTGTCACGAAGACCTAGTTAAAGTGCACTCTCGAAAACAACATCAGAAGTTCAGAATGACCCTTCTGTGAATGTACTCTGCACAGTCTGAAATGTAGCAAGAAATCAATAACAAAGGTGTTCTTTCTAAAATTACTTTTAACAAAAATACAAATATCTGTAAGTAAAGGTGAATTCACATTCTCCAGACCTAGGCATAAGAACTACTTAAACAGAGAAGTGTAAACGGAAAATGTTAGAACATTTTATAAAAGCAAGGAAGTTTTTTATTTATAGAACAATTCCAGCTATGTAGAAATACTTTCTTCTAAACAGTATAGTGACGGTCTATGAAAGTCTTGGTGGTTGTTTTACCAAACCCCAGTGTAGCTGTCAGTGAGTTGGAGATGGCCTACGGCCTCTTGTGTACTGGGGAGGAGTGGCGGTCGCTGTGAACCGCGCGGGTGAGGAGGAGCCCTCGCTCTGAGGCGCGGTCGGCCCTCATGGTGTGTCTCGGCTCCGCAGTGCATCATGCATCTGGAAGACCGACTGCAGGAGCTCTACCTGAAAAGCAAGATGCTGTCGGAGTACCTCCGGGGACACACGCGCGTGCACGTGAAGGAGCTGGGTGTCGTGCTGGGGTGAGTGTGCCGCTCCGGCCCCCACCGCCTGGCTAGGCCAGCCCTGGCCTTGCCAGCCTTGTCATGCCTGAGCATCTCTGCAGCTCCAGTGAGTGTGCATTCCTGGGGAGGGTGGAGCTTTGGCTGGGCCACCTCACCTCAGTCGCCTCCCTGGTTATGTCACCCTCCAAAAGGAACATTTCCTCCCACTCCTAGTCCCTTAGTTCGATGCTAAGGTCACAAGCTGTCAGCTGGCTGGGCAGCTTGTGTTTACCTCCTGCTTCCTGGAGGGGGCGTCACTGCACGTCCCTGTGCCAAGGCGTTTGGTGGGCCTGCTCTTCTGTCCCTGCAGCTGCGTGCAGGCTGGGAGAGCTGTGCTGCGCTCCTGCCCTCCAGAGCACCCTGGCTTGCGTTCCCAGCACGTTCCGCCTTCCGGAGGGTGGTTCATACGTTCTGTAGGAGAGATTCTGCCTTGTTCTGCTTCCTGTGTCAACAGGAGCACAGTGTCTCTGGGGAGCTGTGACTTTCACCCTGGATTCGAAAAGAAAGCCTCTACATATTGCCAGTTCTTCGGTTCTTTGTTATACTTGCCTGCTGATGACAGTGTGACTTTGTTCGGGCCTTTGCCCTCTCGTCAGACGTGGTTCTTTTTACCCCAAGAAATGACTGACTGTTTTGTTTGGCTCTTAGCATTTCCCAACATACAATTTTTCTTATATATTTCATTTAAAAAATATTTTCCCTTTTTGAGGCATTTGTTTTGCAGTTAGCTTGGAATAAGGTCTTGTTATCTTTCCCTCCTCATTTTGTCTCTGTGTACCATCATCCTGCCTCCCTGGGCTTCTCATCCCAAATGTGGCCTTTGTGCTCCCGGAACTTTGCAGGTGTCTGTCGGCCGAGTTTGGCAGAGTCGTGAGGCTCCTCAGCCTTTGCCCTCGGCTCAGGCCCCGATCCCTTCTGGTGGAGTCCTGTTCCTCCTCCTCCCACTGTCCACAGGCCAGCAGCACAGAAAGACTAGCAGTGTCTTGTCTGTAGCATTTCTGGAAGAGGAGCAGGAAACTCACCAAGTAGTGCCAGCTTCCCTTTAATTTCAAATTTTAATTTTGAGGATTCAAAGGAAAGTATGGGACATACTACGCTCAAACAGCGTGGTTTGGGGTTTTTCCTCCCAGTGTCTGGCAGCATCTGGCCTGATACCACACTCTTTCTTCCTTTTTTTTTCTGGTCCTGAAAATTGAACTCGGGACCCAGTGCTTGCCAAGCACGTGCTGCACTGCTGAGCCACATTGCCAGCTGTGTCTCTGCTCTTAGAGAGGCAACTGACAGCGTGTCCATCGATGTTCTCATCCTAAAAATTGTGGCAGTTCTCAGGAGGCGGCCTAAGGGGCTCCCTGAGGACTAAGTTCCATAATGCAATGGGCAAGTCTGCAAGGTTTCGGGGGTCCCCGAGGCTACGTGGACCTGGGTGCAGCATCTGCATGGTTGCAAGCGATCTGACAGGAAGGAGGCGGCATGTGGGAGCTCTCAGGTGTAGCTCCAAGGCCACATGGGAGCCGGCGGAGTTACAGATGCCAGCTGGCCCAGCTGCTGTGGAGTGCGGCTCGCCTCAGTCTGCTCCCACGCCCTCCTGGGTGGTGTCTGCAGATATTTCACTGTCTTCTTGTCAGGGTTTTATTTTTCCTCAGTTCTTGGGACTGAACCAGGACCTTTGCAGTGAACTATAACCCCAAGTCCCTTTTTATTTTGAAAGAGGAATTTGCTAAGTTGCATGCGCTGGGCAAGAACTTGGGATTGTCCTGACTCGGCTTCCCAAATTTTCATGAACTTAAAACCATGATGTAGCAAGCTTGGTACCCAGAAATAATGCTTTCCTATAAAACTATGCTGTTCTAAAGCACTGTCCTTCATTTCATGTCCAGGATCGAGTCCAATGACCTTCCCCTGCTGACTGCGATCGCTAGCACTCACTCTCCTCATGTGGCTCAGATTCTCTTATGAGCTGAAGCTCAGGACAGTTCTTCCTTGGAAGAATCAAAACAAATTCTCAGCCACAAGGGAAGGAATGAGCTCTGTGGGCCGTCGGAAGCACAGAAGAGTGAGCAGAAACAGTCTTTCCAGCGCGGCCTC
The DNA here is from genome assembly GCA_004026965.1 of Petromus typicus. Lineage (NCBI taxonomy): Eukaryota > Metazoa > Chordata > Mammalia > Rodentia > Petromuridae > Petromus > Petromus typicus. Next base: position 13,308 of record PVIR01003365.1, on the reverse strand, counting down.
GCACCCTTGCTGTCCGGGGGATGCTCCTCAGAAGACGCAGTTCGCGCGGGCTGTTGCATTTGTGACTTCCTGGCATCCTTTCTGCCTGTTACCGACTCTCGGACTGCGGTGGAGGGAGCAGCACTGTGCCGAGCGCTGAGTGGGGTGGTGGACGAGGGCCGGGGCGGGGCAGTGCGCCATCCCAGCAGCAGACGACATGTGCAGACGGGCGGAGCGTGAGTGTGAGCGCTGCACACAGGCTGGCAGATGCTGTCCCGGGAGACAGGCAGGCAGGGCTCGGGTGGGGCCACAGAGCAAGTGGGAAGCCACCCTGGTGTCATCAGCTCGGTGGCCACCGCAGCTGCTGTTGGGAAGAGAGGGAGCTCGGGGCCTCCGTGTCCCTCTCTTCTGTTTACCTTGATTCAGATGCAGCCGGAGGGACATGGAACCCGTGTAGCATCCCGCGCTGGCAGGGGGGATGCCGCCTTGAAGGGCACAGCAGCCTTTCAGGAGTGGCACGTACCGAGGGCTTCTGTGCACCTGCTCGCAGTGTCTGTGGGTCCCCAGCCCAGCCCCCGCTTCCCGCAGCTGTGCTGTGCTGGCCACTTGGTGGAGAAGGCACAGGGCTGAGCAACGAAATCCGGGCAGTCCGGTTGAGTAGTGAACGCAGTTACTTTCCATAGTTCAGGACAATCCATGTCTAATCTGAATTTTTACATTATCACCTTGCACCTTCTAATTTCTGTGTCCTTCTCAGAATAATTTTCCCAAAATGTGACTGTCATGTAAAACTTACCAAAGTGAAGAATTATTACTTTAGTTCACTTTAAAATCCTCAGTTTTCTGTTACTATAAAAGAAACTTAGTTTGCTGACTGTGAGGAGATGGTGTCCTCACACCCACAAGGGGACTGAAGAGGCAGCCGCGGGCCCCGCACGGCCAGGTGCGGCCCTGCAGATCTGTCCTGCGCAGCAGGGCCGTCCGGAGCGGCAGTGCTTCAGGCGTGACGTGTGCAGCGCCGCAGTCCTAACCTCTGAGTGACAAGCTTGCCTCTGTGCTCTCACACATCCACACCAGCTGTCTGTACACGCCTGGGGCTGCCCTCAGGACCTGGGCAGCCGGTGCGGGACCAGGTCGGAGCTGTCACTGCCCTCCGCGCTGCGGGGAGGTGAGCGGGCGCCTCAAGGCTCATTAGGTGTTTAACTTTTATCAGATGTCTTCCACAAGATTGAAGTGTCCGTTCTTTTTCATCTTCACTGTTACACTTCCGGAAGAGCGCCGCCCTCTGCGGCTCTGTAGGTGTGCACAGACCTCCCCTTACTCCGGTCCCTTGTTGCGTGCCCTGTGGGCACCGGCCTCGTGCGCCACTCCCCAGGTTTCACAGGCAGCTGTGTGCCAGTGGGACCCAAGCGCGTGTTAGGCTCAGACCTGTCGGGAAACTGAGCTTTGAGTTGCTGGTTCTCAGCTCCATGCACAGGATAGTTAGCCCAGCCCAGGCTGGACCAGACTGGCTGCTGAGCTCTGGGGAGACGCCCATTGGGAGCTGTGGGGCCCACAGGGGGAGGCTGAGGGGGCTTTGCCTCGGTGGCTGGTCCCTGCTGGGGCTGGCCCGCATGTCTGTTCCCTGCAGAGCAGACGGGAGTCTCCTCTGCACGTCTGCCATTTTAATTTAAATTCAGCCTCTTCCCCAAAGTGAGAAGGAACCCTCTCATGGACTCCGTCAAGACACCTGGGCTGCACCTGCCTCAGCTGTGAGTCAGAAGGGACCTCGGTCCTGCGCACTGCAGGACAAATCAAAATCAAGACGTTAAAGAAATCTACCTCAGTTGATACATTCGACCTTTAGGGTTCTTCAGCTTGTGAGTCTTACTGTTGAGTGTGACTTTGTGGCGTCTTGCTTTTCTGAGCAAGCTCGCGAGGCCTGGCAGCAGAGTGCGTTGGTGTTGCTGCGATGGGCCTCTCCACGCATGTTGCAGTTTATTTTTAACAAATTGGTAACTGATATGAATGTAAAAGTAATTGTGTGCTTTTTAAACACGACAATGAAAATTTAAAATGTAGCTTCCATACATGTGCATAATTCCAAAGTATTTTATTTTTATCAGTGTTAAATAGCTTTTTGTACAGGCTTCAATCCATTTTTCTGAAATGTGCAGTTTTTTAATGAAAGTAACTATAATCTTTTCACATCCCATGGAACTACTGTTTACACATTGCAACTTTTTAACCTGAACCATATTTTTCAGAATTAACTTTTTCGGAGGGAGGAAATTCCCCGCTTGCTAAATGATACTGAACTGTTGTCTGGGCTCTTATAATTAGGTCCTCGGTTTTATAAAAGCATAGTCTGTGGTTTTCTCAGTGCGCACATAAAGCGTATAAAGTGACACCCAAATTCTTCTAAACGTCCAGGTTTGACTGTGAGGCCACGTGGTACTTTGCTCGTGTGTACTTCAGCTGTTAAACTGGACGCATCTTGAGCTTCTCTAGTTAACGTTAACCATTTGTTTTCTGTGCTTGGGGAGAGAGGATATTTTAATATGGTTTTTTTCCTAAGTCAAATACCCTAGTCTAAATGTTAATTTTTAAATATCAAATTTGGTGAGCCATCTCTCTGGGAAGTGAGATAACAGTATGCTTAATTTGCCTTGATAGCTAAAAACAGAAAGTTCTGAGGTTTGTTACTGTTTAGGCTTCACCATGAGACACTGATAGAGTCTTTCTATTTCTGATCAGTTGAATAGATACCAATGTCAGTGTATGGGAAATTTTTCTTTAAATTTGTTCCTGTGTTATTTTGATCCAGTTTCTGTGGCATTTGGTGCAATAAACCTTTGGAATTTATCTTGAACATTGTCTGGTGCTGCATTTGATCTGTTTGTTATTTTTAATCAAAGGTAGAGGGTCCCTTAACCATAGCTCATGAGGAGACAAGGTTATTAAGCACCTTGATGGCTCTCCGTGGGGCTGTGGCAGTGTGGTTTGTACAGGTGAGGCCAGGGGTGGCAGGTGGGTGGGGCAGGGGCTGACGGGAGAGATGCCCCCTCGAAGCATGTAGACATCACGGCCAGCTCCTGGGTGGCCTTCAGTGCCCACAGGACACTCCTGTGGGTGAAAATCTGTTTATCTCAGCTGAGGATTGAGCACAACATGTTATATGATTTTAGTTTATGAATTTTTCTGGAATGTAACTATTACTGTATATGTTGAGGGAGGATTTTACTTTGTGAAGATTGTATCAGGAACTGTTACTTGGTCTTTACCAAGAACTGATGTACTTTTGGAAAACTGCATTTCCAACAGCTATGGAGTCTAAGCCTGGATCTGTCCGGACCATGGAGTCTGTACCCGGATATGAGCACCAGCGTCTTCGCTCTATTTCCTCATCTGGGGCTCGAAGCTTCCACCCTGAAATATGTGTCACTGCATGTTTTTTAAAATAGTGCATCTGAGGACTGTTTTGGTTTGTGAAGCTATATATGTAAGTCGGACCATTTATGCATTTTATAGTAAAGGATACACCACAAGCATTTGCTATGACACGGGCAAAGTAAGTGCTGCGCTTGGTCACGGAGAACTGTCTGTCAGGCGTGACGTGCCGGTGCAGACCGAGGGGGACGCCGCCAGCCTGAGTCGTGCGGTGCACTAGGCACTGAGACGTGCGCCCTGCGCTGTGCTTTGCTCTGTGCCGTCCCGCGTGAGCCCCATGTTGTCCTCACACGAGGTGCTGTGAGGCCTGGGCCGCCCGGCCAGACCCCGGGTGAAGCCCCAGCCTGGATCTGCCGTGCATGTGTGCAGAGGAGGTCCGCTCTTACGTGGAGCATCACCCCCCCGACCACGTCCAGCTCGCGAATGCCAGGAAAGAAAGACAGGTTTCCCCAGTGAGGGGGATTCTGCTCCTGATGTGCACACGTGCCCCCCATGCGCACGCACATGTGCACACGCACACACACGCGCGTGCTCCTTTGTTCATTGCTGTTTCTCTGCAGCTCCCCTGATAGGTCACGATCACTCCGTGTGGGGCCAGACAGGGTCAGGATCCCGCCAGGCTACAGGCAGGAGACTGAGCAAGGAGCTGATAGTCCAGTCTCTGGACCTGAGCTGCAGAGAGGAGCTGGGCCGCAGGAAGGGGTAGGAGCAGCCGCCTGCGCTAAGGAGGGAGCTCGCTGCGTTCGCTCGCAGGGCGCCTCCCCTGGCCAGTGTCACTCGCGTGTCTGTCTTCATCTGCCGGCTTTTTCTACTACTGTGAAAAACAGTTGGTGCACATCCTTCTCCGTCTCCTGTCCTGTCCCTTCCTCTGACAGCCGAGGCTTGTGGTGTCCACTCGGCCCCGGCCACTCTGCTCCCCTGTGCCTAGTCCAGAGTGTTCCCCACGCCTGACTGAAATATCCTCCCAACTCACTGGGCCTCTTCAGGCTGGGTCTGACTCTACCTGAGAGTCGCGTCCTGTCCCTCACGTTCTAGTTCAGCAAAATCCAAATGCCTTTGTGCTCAGGTGGCCCGGGCTCACCTCACTCCTGAGCTGAAGTGAGCCTCTTGCCTCAGCCTCCGGGTACCTGGGATACAGCGGGCGCACCGCACCCAGCCCCTTGGCATATTATCCAGCCACCTTCTCTCCCCAGAGGTGCTGCTCCCACTGCTGTTGCCCTGCGAATCTGTCCTCTCCCTTGTCCCTTCCCCATCCGTTACCTCCTGCTCCTAGCTCTGAATTCAATTCGTTGTCGCTGTGCCGACCAACGGCACCGCTTGCTGCTCGGGAGCCGTGTGCCCCCCCAGCCCCAGCCCGTCTGCGGGCATGAGCGCAGGCGGCCAGGGAGACCATTCCCCATTCTGCTCGTCACGTGGGGGGGGGCATGAGGCTGGAGAAGTGCGTGCCAGGTGACGGTGCCAGGTGACAAACACCCAGCAGCTTTGCAGATGGAAACAGCTTTTGCTTGTGTGGAGAAAAATTTAACAGACCAAAAAAGGAAAATGACATGGAATGGAAGACAGAACTTGAGACACTTTGTGATTTTAAAGAATGAGAAATTTGGCGAGATAGTTTAGAGATTTGTCTGACTGAATTCTAGGAATATTTTCAACAGCGTTTTAGGTAAATGTGTACATGAATTGTATATACTGTTAAATATCATAAATTGTACTTTTCAAAAAGGTTGGGCACATTCAGGATGGTGTGGCTGGAGACAGTTACAGTTTCGCTGCACCCTGGGCTGGTGAGCAGGAAGACATACTCAAGAGCATGAATTTCAACCACCTCTTGAGAAAGCACATGGCTTTGTGTACAGGCTTATGTTTTCAAGACTTCCCCGTCTTAGTTACTTTTCTCATTGCTGAGACAAAGTACCCGACACGTGAGGTTAACGGGAAAGGCGTATTTGGCTGCCAGGCTGTAGAGGATTCAGTCCCGGGCTGGCTGGCTCTGAGGCTGGGTGCCACGTGGCAGGGGGCAGCAGTCCATGGTGGGCAGAAGGTAGCAAAGCAAAGGGGCCTTAGCAGCCTCTTTCTGCCCCTTTTACGCTCTTTCTAGGGTACTGAGATTGGGGTGGTGCTAGACCAATCTGGACTGAGTTAGTTCCCACGTACCCTAGGTCCAGGCACCTCTGAAAAGCCCTGTCTAAGTCTGTGTGAGGCTTTGGGGGACATCTAGACAAGCCATACCATCCCCAGCCCCCTGGGACAAATCTTGAGTCTCTGCAAGTTTCCGACCTGCAGAGGCGCTGGCGTCTCAGGTGAGGGGACTGGTGGTGGTGGCTCTCGGTGACCGTGAGTCTTTTCATGTGTGGTTGTCGCTATTCGCTTTGGACTCTATATGAGCTCTTGTGTCCTCAAACGGGGCAATCTGTGATTGCTTGAGTCCTGCTTGGCATGAGTTCCTCGCTAGGGGACAGCAAATCTGCTCTCCCCTTCCCCACACTGCAGTAACCCGCATCGCAGGACCGCTGCAGCAGCATCGAGCAAGCTGCACAGGGGAACCGGGGCTGACAAACAGGGTGACGGCACAGGACGACCACAGAGGCTGCAGGCCTCTCTGAGAGAGCTCCCGATGGACAGTGTCACTCTGAAGTTCCAGCCAGGGTGACAGTGCGGGGACAGGAGTCTGATTGCATCAGGCTGACTGGTTTCCTTACCTGTCATGGAAACTCGCTGCAAGCTCAACAGGAAAACCTGGGTAGCTGAAAGCACGCTGCGCCAAACTATGCAGAGAGCTACATGGGGGTGGTTTATACACAAACCCCACAGGAGTATTCCTGAATATGCGCTGACAGCAACCAATGTCCCCATGGTATTTAAAAAAAGAAATGATGCAACTGCCCAGTATTTATTTCATAGATAGTAAAGGGAGGGGGGCTAGAATTTGAGCTTGTCTCTTCTGACAGCTCCGAGCAGTGTGTGAGGCTTTTACTTCCATTTTACAGGCTGTTTCGTCAGCTTTTGGGAATTACAGGACAGCTGTGCTCTCTGGCATGAACCGGATGGTGACCACACACCGGTCTAAAGACCCGACCAGACTGCCTTGTGCTCTTGCTAGCTGTAAGCTGAGAGCAGTACTCACCTCCCGGCTCAGTGGACAGCGCTGTAGAAATCCAATACAGTTAGACTGGGTTGATAGGTTAAGAGCTATGAAACTGATTGATTGTTAGTCTTACTGTTAAACAAGATTCTCTGGTTCAGCTCGTGGACTCGCTAACCCTGGTTTTCTATCTATGGGTCAAAAAAGCAACAGCTCTGACCTTTTTCCTTGAGGGTAATGTCGGCAGCTTCGGTGGCTGGGGCTTTCCTGGTGGCGACTTGCTCTGCCTGACGAGTGTTGCCCGCTGGGAGTTTCTTTGGTTGATGTCCTCGTAATCCCCCATGTGCCAGGCAAGGAAGGCACGACCGTATCTGTCTTCCTGATCCAGGAGAGAAGGATCCGGTTGCCTGAAGCAGGAACAGATTGGTTGGTTGGCAAATGGAAGAGCGGAGAAACACCGCCGGTGTTCAGAGGGTTAGGGTTCGTCTGTCCTCTCATGAGCTGGGGTGGCTCCTGCCTGCGTGGCTCAGGAGAACGGGCAGCTCCGCAGCTTCTGAGCTTTCCGTCCCCCTGGACACCCAGCTGCTGGGAAGGCAGGAGCGCTGCCCCCTGGAGACCCATGAGGTTCTACTCGTTTTTGTCCGGCACTAGAAACAACCCAGAACTTCCACACCGAGCTGTTTCCCTGTTGTGGTTCCCGTCTTCCCCTAAAGCCTCGTGCGGCTATCGTGAGGCTGGGAGGCGACTGGCCCAGGAGGGTGTGATACTCAGTCTGTCAGCCGGGTGATGGTTTACATCACCGGGCTGTGACTTGGGGGGTGGAGGTGGTGGCCCGTGAGGGCTGTGGTGGTCTCCCCCCTCCAGTCCGATCTCTCTGCCGCCAGTGCTGGCCCTGGTGTCTCCCCTCTGCATGTCCTTGTGCCGGGCTCCTCTGCCGTGGGGCTGGCACACCGTGGACAGAAACCTGTACAGATGGCGCTGTGGGGACCTTAGAGCTGTGGGTTTCCAGCCCTGTGTCTCAGCAGCTAGAAAGTAGCTAAGACGAGTCCCGCTGAGCTGCTAACTGGCCCGTTTCCTATGGAGTCTGGAGTACCCCTCGGGGCTTCCTGCCCAGCAGCCTCGACCTGGGCTTCCAGAGCTCCTGGGCAACCGCAGGGTTTCTTTGTCAGGTTCCGAAGTGTGTTAGTCAGCTTTTCTGTTACTGTAACAAATACAGAGCTACCTCACCTCGTGAACTTAGTTCTGTCCATGATTCTGGTCACAAACCGAATTGGATGAGAATCAAATCCAATTCAGTGTTAGGGTCCTTGTTGACCTTAGGGGGCGCTCAGCCAATGCAGGTTGGACCAGAGCAAACTTGGTTGTGACCTGAGTGCCCTTGAGTGCCCTGCAGGTGATGAGCCTTGCTGGGGAGTTTCATTTCGGTGCCTGCTTTCGAAGATTCATGTCTGTAACAGCTGGTCCTAGTGGGGTGTGAAGAGAAAGCTGCTCACGTGAGGGCACGGGAAAGAAAGCCAGAGGATAGGCCGGGGCCCACAGGGCCCAAGGGTGCGCCCTGGGGCTGACTTCCTCTGCTGGGCCCACTGCCTCCAGACCCCACCCCGCCTCCGGCTGGCTCGGGCACACCCACGCTCTGCTCCATGCTGCTTGGCCCGGGTCCGCCCTGTCCTCGGCCTCCTCACACACACTGGGCACCATGGCATGAGGCCCGGCAGGCCAGTCCTCTGTGGCAGACTGCGTGCGATGCGGAGGACTGTGGTAGATGGAACGGACGCAGGTGGGGTGAGGAAGGCAGATCTCTGGGGAGATTCATTACTGTGATGTAGTGAGCGTTCTCTCCCCAGAGCACGTAATGTGTGACTTACTTTGTAGGAACTATTAGAATAAATTTAAATTCCTAACTGAGCTATCTCTCTCCCTCCAAACTTAGTTCTCCTTGGAAAGTGAGAATGTCTGATCTGTCACTGGATTCCCAAAGCCACCCCCTTGCAGACACATTCAAGTCAGCTCACTTCCGAGAACGCAGGGAGAGGGAGGGAGTGGCTGCGACTGTCATGTGCAGGTGCACTGTTCGGGGATGGCCTGATCTAGGGTATGAATGTGGAGTAAAGGTGTTGCTGACTGGATCAGCCTTGCCGCAGCGGCACGTCTGCTTCCCGCCTGCCCTGCCATGGACTGTTGCTCCGCCACCGTGTGCCTCCCTGCCTTGCAGCCAGCCGGCAGTGGAGACCTACACACTATGAGCCAAAATAAACTCTCCTCCTTGAAATTTGGGTGTGGGGTATTTTGTCCCAGCAACAAAAAAGTAAGACAGAAGGGGAATTAGTGACCTTTCCTGCGTTTGCTTTGTGCCCTCCTGCCTCTGTGGCTTCCCTATTCTCCCTGTCCCAGGAGTGGCACATCTGTAGAAATGCTCCCTGCCCTCAGGTTTTCCTGAGGTTATGCAAGAAGATTTGAATGGGTGCTGATGGGTCAGGTATCACTCAGCGTCTGTCAGCTAGTGATGGTGCAGAGGGCACCGGGTCATATGTTATCTCTTCTGTAAAGTAATGGACTATAAGTAGTTTTTAGAAAAGAATAATCCTTGCACATATTTAGTCTGACTCACCTGCTAAAATATTCACAATCTGCTTTAAATTTGAAAAGTCCTATGTTGCTGAGTCTTGGACTCCATCAGGAAAAATGGGAAGTTAAAAATTAGTTGTAGTTCAAAGACTCTAAAGGTCTTCTACAAGTACTGCTGTGTCAAACATCAGGATCTGTCCATGCCACAGGCCTGAAGAGACGAAGCAAGGGACAGAGGGTGTGGCCGCAGGCAAACACCGGGCTGCAGTGGTGACGCTGTGCCCATAGCACAGACAGCAAACCACACATTCTACCATAACATCGGAGTCTTCTAGGCATCGGGTTCGACTTTCTTCCTTGTAGAAAAAATTGGAAGCTCCAACCAAATCTTTTCTTGCTGAACCATCTCAGAAGACATTGTTGCTAGGATACCTGACATTCGCCGCACACTCCTGTGTGTCGTCTCCTCTCTCTCTCTCTTTCTCTCTCACTCTTTCTTTCTCTCTTTCTCTGGTACTGGGAATCAAACCCTGGGCTTTGCGCTTGCCAGGCAGGCACTGGGCCACATTCCAGCCCCAGGTGTGTAGTTTGCACCAACAAGGACTCTCTGACATTGCTTCAACACAGTTGTCAAAACCAGGGGAAGTCAGAAAATCAACATTTCTGTGACCCTAATCCGCAGATGCCGTGCGAGCTCTCCAGTTGGGCCAACAACACCCATTTTATACACTTTAATGCCCGAGCCACAGCCCAGGGCTGACGTGCCTGCAGTGTGTGCCAGGCCCTGCCCTTCAGCCAGCTCTGGTCGCACGTGCCATGAGTGGCACGCCTCTCAGCCTTCCTGTGACCACACAGCTTTGGTAAACACAGCCCAGTGGTTTTGTAGATTGTTCCTCGATTTGAGTTTGTCTCATGTTTCCTCTTGATGAGATTCAAATCTGTGTCTGCATAGAACAAACAGAATGGCCAGAGTTGTACCTCATCACAGGGTGAAGTGTTCTTAGCTCACATGACAGGCAGTTTGCCCAGAATCTCCTTGTGAACCGCTTTTCTCCTCCGGTTAGTGTTGGAGTTGCTGGTGTAACAGTCTCGGTCTGCGTCAGACCATGCTTCCCTGTGCTCAGCTGTGACCCGTCCGTCTGTCACCAGCGCCGTTCCCACGGAGCCCGGCCTGTCCCCACCTTGGCCAGGAGGGTCCCTGCTCTCCTCTTTGTCCCTTTGACACACTCCGTCAGCTTCAGACACTTTCTTCCCTTTGGCACAAAAGGTTTTCCCGGTTCGTCTCTCCCGCCCTCAGCCCTGAGTAAGGCGTATCTTTAAGGAACTCTCATTCCTTAGGGTGGGAGTCTTCTTTAGAAACCCTGGTCTGGGTCCTAAGCAGTCTCAGGGTGTCACGGCTGCTGACCACATGGAGGCACGGAGCCTGGGTCCCTTCTCGCCTTCTGCCTTCTGCCTGCATTTCTTTGAGTCCAGGGCCGACCCGAGTCCCGTGCCTGCCACCCTGCACCTCCATTCAGCCTTCCCTGTGCCCTGCCCCGCAGTGCTGCTGCTCGTGTGACCCGACACAGCTCCCTCCCCGCTCCGGGGCAGGTGGCCCTGGGCAGGCAGCCTCTGGTGCTTCAGCTGAACTGTAGAAGAGGGAAGGGAAGGCGGCCGGCACTTCAGGGACCTCCAAATGTCCAGGGCAGCACGTGCACCTGGACACATAAATTTCCTGTTACTCTGTCTGATGGGTAGATCTTCAGTGCAGCAATCATATTTTACGTCACTCGAAAAACAACAGTTGAGACACAGTTGCTTTCTGACTTCCGGGTCACGTTACCTGTGTGCAGACTTTTAAGCTGTACTGTCCAAAAGCATTTGCAATTGCTGACATCATCCACCTCCAGACAGACCTTTCCATCTGGCATCTGGGCTACCAATCCTCTCCTTCCTTCCTTCTTTCTTACCTATATTTCTTTCTTTCTTTCTCTTTCTTTCTTTCTTTCTTTCTTTCTTTTTCTTTCTTTCTTTCTTTTTCTCTCCTCTTAATATCAGGTAATGTAACCTGTACTTCACTTGGAAGAAGCTTCTATTCTTTTTTCTCCTTTTCATTGGTATGCTGTAGAATTCTACCTCCAGGTCTCATCTTTATACATACCTCCTTCCCCTAAACCAGGGAGGGGTATTTATGTTTTTGTCAGATTTCTCTTGCTATGACAAAACAACTGAGGCAAACTTCAAGGAGGCCGAGCTTGAGTTTATGGTGTCTGAGGGTGCAGTTTGTGGTCCTTGGGCCTGTAGTGAAGCAGAATCTCACAGTGGAGCAAAGCCGCCTTTTTCATGTTGAGAGAGAAGCAAGAAGAGACAGGAAGTGGTTGGAGTCCCAGCATCCTTGGCAAACCCGGTTGACCCACCTCCTCAGGCTCCATCTGCTGGATGGCTCCACCTCCCAGCTGTGCCACCTGCTGGGGACCAAGCCTTTGACACTCGAGGTTCTGGGGACATGTGCATTCCTACTCTGAAAATTCATATCAAAGTCCACCGTGAGCACCTGGGTACAGAGGTTTGCATTGCTTTACTTTCACTTCTGTAATTCAGACACAAACGCCAGCTTCTGGTACCAGGATATCTCACAAACTGACGATGATAATACAGGAAACCTCCAACTTAGGAACATTGAGTTACGTGTAAGACTCACTTGGTCTCCCCAAAGTGGACCTGGTTTCTAAGCCAGGGACTTGCTGTACTTTTTAATGTTTGGTAAGATCATGATTGTCCCAGGCACTATGCTAGTTTTCTGTTACTTTCACCTTTATTATAATCCCAGATCCATAAGTAACAAACATTTCCCAGTTTTTACGTATCCAAAATCAAACTTGGAAAATGAGAAAGAAAAAAATCTAGAACTTGAACTTAGACTTAGCACTTCCAAACTTGTGCAATTATTTCATCTACAAACTGTGAATAAGAGTGTATAGCATTCACTGTGTGCAAGGATTAAGTGAATTAATAATATCCGCAAAGTACGTCGAACAGTGTCTGGCCACCAGTGGCCGTGGAGAGATGTTATGTTTGCCTGCTGCTGTGGTAAGTACTGTGCCTCAGTTTCTCCTCCATCTCCCTATACCCTCGCCCCACGGTCCCCCTGAAGTGTCTTTTCTGTGTCCCCTGTCTTGACATAACTGTCTGTACAGCCATGCTCGGTTGGTTGCCAAATCTTTCTCCAGACTCTCAGAACCCCACACATCTCTATTTCCTGGGCTTTCCCAGTATCACTTATCTTACCTCCCTCCGTGACTCTTCCTTCTGTTCCAACCATTTGGCAAGCGATTTTCTGCCCAGATAGTTTTTCTAACACATGGGATTGATTACACCACTTTCTCACTTTAAACATTTAAAATGCCAGGATGGGCTTGTGGCTCATAATGTTACCCCAGCACTCGGGAGGCCAAGAGGGAGGGTCACGAGTTCAAAACCAGCCTGAACTGCACAGCGAGATCCCGTCTCTCGATAAAACAAGTTTGTATGCTATGAGAATGAAGCATGAAGTCTTTAGTGTGCAGAGCCTGGCGGCCGGAGTTTTACAAGAGCCAGGCTGTGAGGTGTTTTCAGCTGCACGCTGAAGCCCAGCCCACGGCAGACAGCGGGTCGTCCTCAGCGCACGCACAGCACTCCCCCTCATCCGTGGGCTGGTCAGTCCCTGCGCTGGAACGCCCCTGCTGCCCTGCCCCCGCCCGCTCCGACCTCGCATGCGCCCTCACTGCAGCCCAAGCTCTTCGCTCAAAGCGCCCTGCAGAGCCCTTTCCCTGAGCAGCGCTGTTCACACCATGGTGCTCGGTCACCAGACGGTGGCTCTCCCTAGACCTGTCGGTCTTCCCCTCCCTCCTCCCCTCCTTTCCTTTTGCTCCCTTCCGCCCTCCCTCCCTCGCTTGCTCCCCTCCTTTCTCCCCTTCTTCTTGCAGTGCTGGGGACTGACTATGTGGCTCTTAGCCATGCTGAACCGCTGAGCGACGCCCTCTCTCACTTCTCACTGCTTCCGGCGGCTACAGAGCTCTCAACAATATGGTTCCAGTCGATCCTGCTTATGAGGAAGAAATACAGTGTTTTCTCTTGTCAGCAAGAGACTGTGATTGTGCAGGAGAGGATGCAGTGGGATCGATCTTCATTTACAGTCTCATTTACAACTTGAATCATTTCTTATAATGCAGAGTTTCAATTTTCCTCACAAACCAGTAGTTATTTGACAAATGACCAAAATTTTCCCAGCCCCC